>CAUYSK010031031.1:0-85264 GCA_963575035.1 Avahi laniger
TTGGGAGGCTGAGGCAGGAGGATCGCTTGAGCCCAGGAGTTTGAGGTTGCTGTGAGCTAGGCTGATGCCATGGCACTCTACCCTGAGCAACAGAGTGAGACTCTGTCTCAAAAAAAAAAAGAAAAGAAAAGAAAGAGTGCCCCCTAACAAACATCATTCTCTAGATAGCATACTGTTTTCATGGAAGACATAGCAATAATTTTCAAAACAGAAAAAGAAAAAAAATCACTTTGTGCAATGGAAAAAAAGAAAAGTCTTTGAATCTCAGGCAAGCACAAAGCTGTTCATTTGTTTCCAACTGTATGTGGTGTGAGAAAGAGGGAAATGGATATAGATAGAGAGATGAAGAAAAAGAAACCTTTATCATCTGAAATAGACATTTTGCTTAAAATTGAATGCTAGCGTGACATACATGGGAAGTTGGAGTGTCAGTGACATTTCTTGGGTAACTAGCCATTTTCATGCTCTTCACTCCCTTCACTCACATATACGTGCACATACAAATCCTCTTCTGAATTCTTAGGAATGATTGCTAGACTCTCCATTATTGAAGCAAACTATGGAAAGAAGGTCTATGGAATTACTAACACTGGAGTTAATTTATACTGGCATTGGAATTAATTTATACTGACTTACACATAATGAAATTAATCATTCCAATTTTAATTAATGTCCTTCTTTCACTCTCCTCTACTAAATGGCATCTCATGGTGGGAAGGGTGGAGCTAGCATCAAACTAATTAGTACCTTTGAAGGTTATTTTAAGTTTTCACTTTTATGTTAAAATAGGATCACATTAAATTTCAATTTAGAGAACCCTTTTCTCTCCATTTAACATTGTTTGTCATACTTCTTTAAAACATTGTATTTCCTTGTTGGTCAAGAAAACAAAAATATCTTGGAGGTAAAATAAACCCCTCAATTATTATGAGTGGAATTTAAAAGGCTGCCTCTAACCATCCAATAAAGATTTTTAAAAGGTGGGGGGACCATAACTCAGGAGGATAAGGACTTCATTCAAGCATTAATTGCTTTCAAAATCATCCAACTTTATTCTGTATTAGCCATTTAAAATACCAAACCACATCCTTGCTCAGTTGATCTTGGAAAACTTAGAAAACCACAAACCAGAGCCCAAAGATAAAAGGTCAGTGAATTCATTACTTCCAAAAAGAGATAAACTTTTGAAAGAAAAGAGGCCATAAACATTTGTTTGCACAAGGAATACAGTATAACATTCTCTCTTCTTGATCAAGGTAACTCTGGATGTTAATTTGGGATGGGGGATAAGCAACAAATGAGTAAGAAAGACAGGAGTTTATCTGCAAAGACAGGAACTTTGGCTCTACTTCTTGCATTTTTAAAAAGAAACAAGTCAGTCTCCAGCCTCGCCGGGGAGACAGAGGAAGGGATGGGAGGAAACAGACGCTGTCTAAAGTCTCGGGTAGTGTTGCCAAGTGAGCAGTGACATCAGCACCAGGACTAATAAGAGCGGTGTCACACTGGCTCCTACTAAACAACTCGACCTCGGGCAGCTGTTTCCTCACTGGCAAGCAGCAATAATCGGTACTGACCCCAGGAATATTGTGAAGGTTTAATGCAGACAAAGCATGGGAAGGGCTTGGCCCACAGAAAAATTTTCAGTAAATATTAGGTTTTTTATTTCTTTATTATCACTGCTAATTATTATTATTATTTAAAATACTTCACTTAATTTGAGAAGTGTTTCATTCAACATCCAGCTCCCACAGCCACCAAGAACTCTTAGATTCTGCCTTCACCTTTGTTGTTAAATAACAAAAAGGCTGAAAAAACTATTCAAAAATGTTTCCTTACTATAGAGAACTGGTTCTCAAACTTCACTGAGCCTCAGATCTCTGGGAAAGCTTGTTAAAAGCACAGATTTCTGGGCCCCACTCCCAGAGTTTCAGATTTAGTAAGTCGGTGGGAGGGGCCAAGAATTTACATTTATAACAAGTTTCCAAGTGACAGATGCTGAAGATCTGGGGACCACCAATTAGAGAACCCCTGCTGGAGAAGAAGTTTATAGTCGGTGGTTAGAAGTCTTTGCTTTAGAGGGAAAAGGGACAAATTCCTGCAGGAAATGAGAGAGGGAAAGACAGAGAGACGAATGTTCACTTTGTCCTTAACAGCTACAAGCCAGAAGACAGGGCACAACCCCCTCTGTCAATCAGCTCTAACGAAGGAGCCTCAGTAGGGGCTACGTAGAGAGCTCAAACTCAGCCTTAGAAAGGAAATATGTCAGACTTCTGGGGAGCTATGGCTGGATTTAGGAATAGACAGTGAAGACAATGAATAAATTTCAAAATAAACCTTTCAAATGATGATCTCTTAAGCTCCATTTTCTAATATACTCAGAGAGAAGGTCGTGTCATTCAGTAGCAGTGAAATTTAAGTCACTTAATCCTTCACGGAATTATTTCAAGAAGTTGAAATTTTATTTTAATTAGATGCCTTAAGTCATTTACAATGTAATCCTGGACTATACTTTTACAACTTATTTTTTGTAACATTAATTTGCAACACTTCATGCTTAAACTACAAGTAGGAGTACACATAAATACTCATAAGACAGAGACACGAAAGATAATGATTTTATTGTAATCCAACTCAACCTATATTCTGGCACTCTTACATTCATAAAATATGCGTTGAACTCCAGGTGGGAGTTCTATTTTCATCTATATCTAAACTGCCCACCAACGCAACACTGAACAATTTAGTCCTGCTGGAAAATATTTCACCTGGCAATAACCCAAAGCCATTCAACTCTAAAATGTTATTAGAAGAAAGAAAAGGCCATGTGGGCAAAACTTCATGTTTTCATTATCACAGACACAAATATACTGCTAATTATTTTCCAAAATCACTTAATCTTGGAGATATCATGAAAATAAAAATGAAGAATAAATAACATCCAATTCTATTTCTGAAGATTCCAAAAGTTTTTTATCAATAAAACTAATCCCCTGAGATATTCTGTGAATAAATGATTTACGGTCCAAAAAGAAAACTTATAAATGGTGAACAATGTGACATCCTTTTCACAGAACTTCTCAATTACTACGAAGTCACACAGTACAGAAATCTGCGTAACTTCGTTTAACTCAGAGGTTCCCAAACTGAGTAAGCAGAAAATCCTGTGTCCATGTCCATGGTGCGTCGCCCCCGGATATAGAGGTCTGGGTTGACAGATTGTTCCTTTCTTTCAGTGCTTAAAACAATTCATTCCCACTGTCTCCTGCTGCCCATTATTTCTGATAAGTCAGTGATCATTCATATCGCTACCCTCTACTATATAATGGATTATTTTTCTCTCGCTGTTTTCATGATTTCCTCATTATTTTGATTTTCTGCATTTCGACAATGATTTATTTGCCTAATTGTTGCCTTCTTTAGGTTTCTCCCTATTGGGGTTCACAGAGGTTCTTGGATCTTTAAGTTAACATTTTCCACCAAATTTGTGAAATTTTTATCCATCGTTTGTTAAAATGTTATTCCGTATGCCAGTCTTTCTAGACTCTTTCTGGGACTGCGATCGCATGTATCTTATACCGCTTGATGTATGCCCTATGGGGCTCTGTTAATTTATTTAATTTTTATTTCTTCAAATGGATTTATTTCCATTGATCTATTTTCAAGTTCACTGGCCCTTTCTCCATCCTTCTTTAATTTGCTGTTAGGGCCATATTGCAAAATTGCCCCTTTTAGATATTTTACTTTTCCATTCTAGAATTTCCATTTGGTTCTTTTGAAGAGTTTCAGTTTCTCTATTGGGGTTTTCTATTTGCTCACTTTTTATGACAAAATTTTTAGTTCCTTGGATATATTTATAGTAGCTGCCTTAAAGAATTTGCTATTCCAACATCTGTGTCTTCTTAAGGTCTGTTTTTATTGACTCCTTTTTCTTTTATCTGTATGTTTCATTTTCCTGCCAGAATATTTTTATTTTACACTGAAACATTTTAGGACTCTCGATTGTGTTGTCATTCTGCAATAACAAGACTGCTGATTTGTGTTTTAAAAAGCAGTTAAGTTACTAGCTAATCACCTTTGCATGTGGAGGCTTGATTCTTACATTTGGTAGTATGGGTTTGTTTCTGTTTTGCCCTCAATCTAAGAAAAAATTTATTTTAGCTTGAAAAGTCTATAAAATACTGTTTACCTAGCCACAGGAAATCTGACAGTTACACAAATAAAACAGAGTGAAAAAGTATTCTTCATGTGAGCACGAGTTTTCTAAGTGTCCCATTCCTCCTTTTTAATTCTGAAAGCTACTCAAACTATATCTTTTCCCGAAAAGTTGGTGAGCTTTGAAGTAGTACAAAAATCACATCATATGTAAATCAAACTTTCCTTTCCCATATGGGCAGAAAAGTTTTAATGACCAACCTAAATCACCAAATAAGAACCAAAATACCTTGCAACTTATCTGCCACTGTTAAAATATAATCTTTTCTTTTTCAGCTACTTTCCCATAAAAGTTATCCTTTCTTAAAATCAAATATAACAATATGCTTACATATAATTATATTGGCACATAGAACTGATACGATCCCACCTTCACTACTTTTGAAAAATTTGTTAACCTCTACAGGTATCTTTTTTCTCTGCTATAAAACACTAGTAACAACTATTGTGTTTACAAGGTACAAAGGGCTATCACTCACTAAATGGTTATTTTTAAAGGCAGAGATTTCCGCCTTTAGATCATGAGGTGGAAAGAATATTTAATCCAACAACTAAAATACAGTTTTCCTTTTCTGCCTAATTAGAGGCCAGCTCAAATCAAAACTCACACCACTTGCTATGACTCAGCTTACTCCGCATAGCAACGAGAACCGCATGTCCACAAGCCAAAATAGTTACAGGTATGAAAGTAAAACCTGCGATTCTGCACCCACCCTATCCACGGCCACCTGAAATCTGCTCCTCTTACTACAAAACCTGGCTGACTCCACATGTGCGGTCACGTGCCACTCAGCTGCCCAGACGAGGAACCTCATGCTCCTCCTCGCTAATCTGTTATCAATCCATTCTGCTTCCTAACTCTCACTCGAAATTTCTGCCACTTTCTAAACAGTCACTGCTTTAGATGATACCTCCATCCTCTCGTGCCCTCGCCATTTCCAACAGCCTCCTAAAAGGTTTCCCTGCTTTTAATACCACCACCAGAATGATCTTCCTAAAACCAATCTGAGCCCTTTGTCTCCTATAAAGCCCCAGTGGTTTCCAGTGCCTAAAAGATGAAATCCCATGCTCAGAAATATCCCATAAAAGACCCTTCCAAATTGTGCCTCAGTTATATTGCAGCTTTCACAGTCTTTCGGCTCAGTTCTTCTCCCACTTCCCAGCCTCACGTGGGTTCTCACTCTTGCCTGGACAAGTCTGACTTCACAGCTCTGCGCAAGCTCTTCCCAATGCCGAGGGAAATCTTCTGCACCTAGCAAAAGCCTGTTCATCCTTGAATAGCTCACATCCTCTCCTCTGTCAGGGATTCCATCATAACTCCCCTGGTCTGTTTCTATTACAACGTTGATTCTACTATACTGTAATTACACGTTTATACGTCTATTGCATCCTCAAGACTGTGCATTCCCAGAAGACAAAGACAATGCCCAGTATAGTATCTGGCTCACAGGAGGTATTCAAGAAACATTTGTTGAATTTATAAATTAATATCGCCTTTTTTTATTTCTATAGCTAATATTCCACAGATATGTGACATTTGAATATTAAGCCCAGAGATGAAAAGCAAGAATGGAACAAAATATTTTGCCTCACAGCAAATCCCACCACCCAAGGGAAATAACCAAAGAAAACAAGAACTAAGGAGGCTTAGTATTAATCTCAATCATCTTTATCTGCATTCCTCCAGTACCAAGAGGAAGGAAAAGATTTTAGTTTTACAAAATCAAGGTCACATCGACACCAGTCAAATCCCAATTTAGTAGCTCTCAGCTTTTCCTAGCTCACACATTTAGGTTATAATGCTTTCTTTCCAGATCATCTAGAGTTTAAAAAAAAAAAAATCATCCTCATTTGGTTTTTGTGAAGCAAAGATTAATACTGGATACTTTAATCACAAAATTCATGTTTGGCACTGGGCCTTGGCAGAAAGCCCCACATGTACTTTCTCTGGAACTAAATTACTCATTTATAACACAAACATAAGAATAAAGCAAAAACCAGCATTGTGTAAACAAAATATGTCACTCTTCAGTTCTCAACAGAAAATTAGTGCAACCTCGCTTAACCACTATTTCAATGAGACTTGGGATATTAATGTAAGACAGAGAAACCAGGGTCTTTTGTCAAACATGTAAGCAGTCTGGCATCATTCTTTCCAAAGAACCAAGGATCTTTGATTCTTATCGTCATCCAAACAACTGCAACCAGCTGTGAAAACTAGAACCGGGAATAAAGTCTGTCTATAGGGAGTCCCCTCAAAACTACCAAGCGTGACTGTTTTCACCAACAAATATTCATGATCCTCTTTCCCGAAATTCCAACTCGGCAGACCACCTCACATAAAAAAAGAGAAAGATAGACTCGATCCATCCAAATCCTTTAATTTTTCTTCATTTAACTCAATCAAAATTATG
This sequence comes from Avahi laniger, assembly GCA_963575035.1. Classification (NCBI taxonomy): domain Eukaryota; kingdom Metazoa; phylum Chordata; class Mammalia; order Primates; family Indriidae; genus Avahi; species Avahi laniger. The sequence continues at coordinate 6,627 of CAUYSK010031031.1, forward strand.
TAACCTCTCCTAAGAAGACCAATTATCTTCTCCTTTTGGGCTTTATTTTGTATTCCCCAAATAATGCAATTACTACAAACTCAAAATATCTCCTTTATCCCCACAATCTCCACATATTGTCTCATCTGCAAAAGCAATCCTTGTTGTTTTTGTTTTAAAGTAAAATCACGTACTCTTCCTCTCTCACTTCCTTATGAGGGCTTCAGGTCCCAGACTTTGCTCTCTGAATTCCCATCAGAAGGTTCCTACAAAACCCTCCTCAATTTATGCTTTATTTCTGGCAGCATTAGGTAAGACATCCGTCATGGTATTAGCCACTTCGGAACTCAAAGAAATGGGGACACCATCCTGGAGAACTGCAAAATTCCACACGCAGAAGTCTCAGGTAACATAAAGGCAATGTTCCTTGCTTTTCAGTTGCCTAAGACCAAACCCCCACATGTGGGTCTGTCATGCAACCAAGCTCATCTGCACCGGTAGGCATGTTTTCCTTTACACCTAAAAGAGCTGTCCAAACTAATTAAGGCATTTGCATCTTCTCCTTGACAACACTCTTAAAAGCCCACCTGTTGTGCGAAACTCTTCTGCATGACTAAGTCTCTTGCACTGCACTTTCTCTATGTTCCCTTTGGAGCACATGACTTCATAAAGCTTGTCTCTTGGACACATGCCTCTCTATTCTCAAACAGAGCCAAGAGGAAAATGATGCTGCTTGTAACACTCCAAGCCTCCTGGTAAAAGATGAAGTCAATAGATGCTCAAGTACTTCTTACCCCTTATTCCCAAGGTCAAGGGAGACAGGTAACTTGCATTACCTTGCCTACTTTCCCTTTTGCAAGCTTTTACTAACAACAGCAATAATCCTGAAGGAATGGAAATGCTACTCATCTTAATCAGAACAGATTTTTGCACATTATATAAAAAATTCTGACAAATACTTAGCAATTACTATACCTAGAGTGCAAATTACAGAGCTGTTTACCAGGAAAATCAGCACTGAAGGTCTGAGGAGGGCATGCCACTTTTTGATTAGCTGACTACTAACAAATACTTAAACACATTTTACAGTTTATGAAATATTTTTGCATATATTATCTCTTTTTTTTTCTTTTCTTTGACACAGGGTCTTGCTCTGTTGCCTAGGCTGGAGAACAGTGGCATCATCACTGTTCACTGCAACCTCAAACCCCAAGGCCCAAGGAATCCTCCTGCCTCAGCCTCCCGAGTAGCTGGGACTATAGGCACGTACCACCACATCCAGCTAATTTTTCTTTTTTTTTTTTCCTTAGAGATGGGGTGTCTCTATGTAGCCCAGGCTGATCTTGAACTCCTGCCCTCAAGAGATCCTCCCACTTTGGCCTCCCAAAGTGCTGGGATTTTAGGCATGAGCCACTGTGCCAGGTCCATCATGATCTCATTTCACACTCAGAAGAACTCCATGAGGCAGATTTTATTAGACTCATTTTACTCAATAGGGGAATTTGAGGCTCAGAGGTTTGGGTAATTTTCCCAAAGTCATAAAGGGAGCACCTAGTAGGGCTAAAATTTCCATGAAAATGTCCTGCTTCCTATTCCCACCCTGTTCCCATTACACCAGGCTCACTAAGGCCAGGGGAATACTTAATACTTAAGTCATGTTTTATCACACACGCCTTTACATTTCAGTTTTAGTTTGTGTGGCTGTTGGCTGTCTTTGGTATTTCGTTCGTTTTGTTTTGCTGATCAAATTGTGACAGAGACCTCTTTAGTTAGCCTGGACAAATAAATGTTGCTTGCTCTCTTTTTCTGCAGGAATAAAAATAAAATGTGCACACAATAGCAATCACTGATTCCTGTGTAGGTAGGCTAGTTGGAGTTTAAAGAGCTGGAAGACTTACACAATCCTTTACATTTCAGTGATTAACAATATCAATTATCTTTCAAATTCATACTGGCCAGTGAACTAATATAGCCAGCCCACCAGAAGGAAATCATGCTTCAAATTACAGAGCTGCCAGCTTTCAGGCCATGAAACAACATTACTATGGAAATTATGCAAGTTATAATCTTCATTCATGTAGCATTTGAAAAACAAATACTTTAAAGGAAATAACAGAACACCATGCAATATTCCTGCAGGATCCTTTTTCTAGTCCCTATATTTCACTGCACAGAAACACACATACATATAATTGAGGAGTTAAGCTTCCTTGCTTACATACCAGTCTAACAATAAACAAGCTGGAAGTCAGTTACTCTATTTATGTTACGCTGTCAGCACACACACCCATTCATTATCTGTGGGACTGACTGGGCCACAAACCTTAGTGGCAATAAATAGTTTCAAAGGGAGAACCATCCGCTGAACAAGTAAAAACATGAGAGGATTCCAAAAATTACAAAGATTTGCTACGCAAAACTCACCAGGCAGAATGAGCACTTTAAAAACTTCCTCTGAATCCTTCAACTGAAGTAAAATGTTTCTGGCAACTGGAAATAGTTAAAATTTCTTATTTTTTGATTGTTCCAAGTGCTTTACCTCTGCACATCCGGTCTCCTGCTGGGTTCGTCAGGACAAGGAATCTCCTAAGAAAGCCAGTTCTCACAATCTTTCCAGGCCAATTCAGTAATTTGCAAAATAGAGGTTTACCACGATGGAGAATAAAGGAGGGTGTCCTCAGCAAGAATACCCAAAGCCACAGGTACTGACCCGCCAGCGCAAGGACAGAAACAGAATCCGTTTCACAATAAGAAAGATTCTACTTGGGGAAAAGAGAAAGGGAAAAACAAATAAACAAAGCCCGAGAACTTCTATAGTTAACATGCATGTGAGACAAATGGAATACAAAGTCCCACAAAGGAACGAAAATTCAATAGTGAGGATATTGAGAACGTACAGTGTATCACTGAGGATTAGCTTCAGCTGCAGATGAGAGCAAAAGCAGAATAACAATGGTTTAAAGAGGAAAGATGTTTATTTCTCTCCCACATAAATGAAGTCTCCAGTAAGCAGCCCAGGGCTAGTATGGCAGCTCTCTGGTACCAGGGACCCAACCACTTTTTTTTTTCTTCTACGGTTCTTAGCACATGGCTCCCCCCACATGGCTTAAAAGGGCCTCTCAAAAGTCAGCGCTCATGTGTGTATTCCTGCCAGAATAAAGAAAGAAGGGGAGAGAGAAGCAGGCACATGCTTCTCCCTCTCCTTACATCCCACTGGCTACTACTCACTTGTTACATGACCATAACCGGGGCAATGGAACTTGGAAATGGCAAAGTATTTCTTTACAATTGCCATTTGCAATTGTAAGAAGATAAATATGCCACAGCTCAAGGGAATTCTAGGCCCTGGGGGCCATACAATCATCAAACAAATATTTAGGAACTACCTACTTTTGCCTGGCACTGGGCTCTGTTCTGGGTACACAGTGAAGAACAAAATAGAGCAGCCCCTGCCCCGAGGCACAGACAGTTTAGCACCCACTGCTCCCCAAAACAACTTTAAGTGATGTTTGTGAACATGTATACATAGTGCGTTCCTCTTTAACATTTTATTTCAAAATAATTTCAAACACAGTGAAAATAGTTATAGCTTTATCAAATCTACCAACCACCAACTCCTTATCACATTTGCTTTACAATATATTGTCATTCTCGTTCACTCACTTTCTCCCTCCTCCTTCACTCTCTCTCTTCCTTTTTCTTCCCCTCTCCGCCCACTTGTATTTGAGAGTAAGATGCAGACATCACTGTCCCTTCACCTCTAAATATTTCAGTACATATTTCCTAAGAATAAGAGCATTGTATTGCATAACCATAGTAAAATTATACATCACCAACTAACTCAATGGAGTCCTTTGAAATTTTAATGCTGATCCAGGACCCAATTCAGGATCATGCACTGACTCAGGTTGTCACATCTATTTCATCCGGAACAATTCCGCAGCCTTTCTTTGTCTTTCACGGCATTGGTATTTTTGAAGGGCATGAGCCAGTGATTTTGTAGAATACACGCTCCTGGGGCAGGAAGCCTGAGCGCATCACGTCAGGAGGACATGTTCATGATTTGCCCCATTACGGGTGATGCTAACCTTGATCACTTGTCTAAAGTGATGTCCACCTGATTTCTCCACTGCAAAGTCGCTACTTTCCCTTTGTGAACTCATAATTTGTGAGGAGATACTTTGAGATTCTGTAAATAACCTATTCCACATCAAGCATTCACACAGTAGTTCTGGTATTCACTAATGATTCTTGCCTAGATCAATCATTACTATGACGATTGCAAAATGGTGATTTTCTAACTCTGTCATTCCTGCTTTATTTATTAGCTGACATTTGATTGTAAAGAAGAGCTTTCCTTTCTCATCTATTTATTTTTTTGTTTGCTTGCTGGTTTAAATAAATTTATACTAGTATGAACTCGCAGACTCCTACTTTATTCAATGGAATATAATCCGTAACACTTGTGATTTATTTTGAGCTATACCGTATTTGGCCAATGACAGTCAAGCTGGCTTCTGTGTCTTGGTGAAATAATGTCCTTTTTTTCTGCTGAGCACTTCCTTGCTTAGGAATCCTGAAGACCTTTAGGTTTCTTGATGATGCTCAACTGGAGCTCATTTCATCTTATATAGGGAAAAGCAAACTAGAAATTTCTGCCCAGTCTAAAAGCTCACCAGAAGATAGATGCGACTCTAACCAAGACAGTTCTAGATTTTATATTTTCAATTAATTGCCATCTATTATGAAGAGCTCCAACTGTTGACATCTCTTGCATTTCCAAAATTAAATATAACAAAGATAACATCCCTATTAGTAAGCAGCCAATAACTTGGGTACAAGCTAGATGCAATGTGCAATATTTTGACTTAAATGTCAAGGAAACCCAGGACACATATCAGAGTTTAACATAGACACATAGAATTGTGTGTTTTTCCCATTAAGAGCTGGCTCTAAAGACAAATACGGGGCTGGGTGTCATGGCTCATGCCTGTAATCCCAGCACTTTGGGAGGCCGAGGCAGGAGAATCACTTGAGCCCAAGAGTTTGAGGTTGCTGTGAGCTATGATGACACCACTGCACTCTAGCCCAGCAATAGTGTGAGACCCTGTCTTGAACATAAAAATAAAGATAAATACAAGGAAAAGTCTGTTTGTCTCTCTCTCTCAATACAAAAGCCAGACTCTACTCTTAGCATCCTCATTAAGCCATTCTACCTCTCCCTGTTCCTTCTACAGAAATTAAGAGAGATGGTCACAAATAAGTTCTAAGAGATCATTAGTTTACTGAAGCAGTGTGTAAAGATACTAATCGAACTTGCCATATATTCCAAGTATTATGCCAGATGCAATGGTACATGCAATGATAAGCAAAGGCCCAGCTCTCATCCTCTATGCTTTTGGGAGATGAAAGTCCACATCTAATTCTAGTAAAAACAAAAAACAGAATGGGCTAAGTGCTATACTTGAGACAGAAGAACAAACTATGGACATCAGAAAGGATGACTCACTGCAAATGGAAATCAGGAAAGACTTTGGCAGAAGAGGGGCAACTTTATCTGCTACGAGAGGAGTGTGATTCCCCAGGCAGAGCAGGCAGGTGACGGAAAAGAATCTTTCAAAATAAGGAAACATTAGCACAAGCATCAGGCATCAGAACATACAAATGTGGAGCACGGTCTGCAGGTGTATGGAAGGATATAGAGAGAGACGAAGAATATGGCTTATGAGCTTGAACCATCAAGGCAACTCCTTAGCATCTGCTGAAGGCACTTGTTTACAAATGCTAACCACAGGCTGGAGGTGGGGAAGGGTGCCACCTAAGCACTAACATTTCAGTTCATCTGGCCTTCATCCATACAATCTGCTCACATTCAACATGCAAAAGACTAAAGAAAAAGAAAAGAAAAGGAAAAGAAGTATAAACTGAACGACAGTTTCTCAAATAAAAAAAATTAGCCAAACAGCATCTGTCCAAACAAACATAAAAATTCTAAACTTCTGAGCACTCAGATGTGATTTTTTTTAATCACAAAAAAGTCTTTCTTTCTTTCTTAATACTCTTGGCAATTTTCAATATATGTCATTGGACAAAATGTTTTTATTTAAAGATGGGCTAGGAAACCATCTGATAACCATATCAGATCCAGTATCAACTGACCGTTAAAATCAGAAGCCTGTGTCAGTTTCAATGTTATTGCGCCAAACTACAGGAAAAACACAAAGGTTCTTAGGCAAATAAAGACACTCACAGAATCTGGGGAACTGTATCTTCCACATCTGCCATTATTTTAAATTCAGCACCCAGGGTAGAGATGGTTGGAGTGTTGCCTGCCATTTTCCCATTGTCCTTACTAACAGAACTTCGAATTGGTTGGGAGAAAAATGTGCCCAGTTAAAATATTTGCTCTCTCAACCAAATACATGGACCCATGCCACAGTTCTCATCCCTGAGATGTTAGTATCCTCCTGGGTAGGACTTGTGGGAAAGCTTTTGTCTTCCTCATACAAAAGGAATGATTATGAAGGCTCTCATCTTTGCCTTTCCCAGGGTCCTAGGATAGAAGTTTCCTCTATAATAACAGCAATGTACTTTGCATTTAACTCATTGAAACCTTCTTGAGCACAGAGACCATTCTTTATACCCACCTTAGAACTTAGTTCGTCTCCCGACCCAAAAACAAAAGATCAGGAAACATTAGTTGAAAGTAAAGCCTACTAGAAATGGATACACGAGGAAGCATCATGACATATCTCAGCCAGAGTCAGTATTTATTTGATAGTGCCCAACTCTTTCAAACATCACAATCCTTTTGAAATCCAAAATGTTGCTGACATACACTTAGCACTTTGGTGCTCACTACTTGAAAATATGCATAAAGTCCAAAAGCCACTATGAATCAATAACGATTTCAAATAAATATTTCTTTTAATAAAGCACACAGGATTTTAAAAGTAGTTGGCATATTTTCAAGGAACTATATATTTTTTTAGCCCATAGGAAATGTGTAATGCACAGAAGGTTAACAGAGGCCTTAAAACAGTTCCATGACCATCCTGAGCTCCAAGATCAACTGGTCAAGCATTTACTAATCAATAATAAGAGGATTTTGGTTGGGTCTATTTCACTGTCAGTATTCTACTCCAAACCCCCAAGAACGTGAGCTCTAACATAGTCATCCCTTCACCTTTTGCTTTGATCAAATTTAATCTAGTTTTAAATTTCTAAAGCAGGCTTCAGGTCATATTTGTAATGTGATTTTAAAAAAAGTTAACACTTATGAAATTGTTACGGTATATAAAAATCCCCCTGTGTCTGATATACACAAAGAAATGCAAAAGATTATTTACCAGTAGGCATAAATAGCTTTAAATCAAAGTTAAATTTTTTATTTAGGGGCCAAGATTGAAATAAATAACATCAGTTCCTTAACTTAAGGAAAGCAGACATCTGCTAAGTTCCGAGATAGACTTTCAGTGCATTTTACAAGAAATAAACAATATATCAATTTCTTCCAGTCCTTGTATCAAAACGAATCCATTTGTTCTCTTCATCTATAACTGAAGAAATGAGTTTTGAGGACCATCTAACACAAAGATAATGCCCTCTTTATCATAAGCCAAAAAAGAAAGAATGAAAAGAAATGGCTTTGAAACAATAGCCAAATTTGTTTTTGTCCAATTCATTTGTGATTTCTAGCCCACCAAAGCATACAGCTGCCGAGAAAGGAAGATGAGAGAAAGAAGAGGTGGTGATCACCCCTTGGGAAAGCTATAAAAAAATGTCTAAACAACTCAGCAGCTAGCAAGAGAGTTCAAAGAAATTCAGGAATGGAAAAGAACCTCACTCTCATTAATTGTTGAGAAAGGAAGAAAGTAAAAAAAAGGGGCGGGAAACATAGATGTGATCCCAAATCCAAGAGCAATTCCATCTTACCTGCAAACGTGGGACCCCTTGGTAAATGCAAATTAATTTTTATTTCCCAAAGAAAGCCTCCAGGTTTTCACCGAATGCTTGCCCTGCTCCTACGTACCTGCCAGCACGCATCCTCTCCAGTTCAGAGCAAACATTTCTCACAGGTCAGCCCCTATTGGGCAAGGGCATTGAATTACGTTATGAAGAAAAATGTCAATTCTCTGGGCCAAGGAGTAAAGAAATGCACATTGAGCCTGTGCTATTTACCATTAACACAGCAGAGAGAGGGAAACATAAATTAGCAGGTTTTTATAAACTCTGTATTCTTTATTCCCTAGACTGCCTTACTTCCAGAAAACCACTGAGCTGTGTCATTCAGTCTGTCAAATTCCTAAAACAGATATTGGCTGTACTCTATACCTGAATATCTAAATATAGTTTCCCCAAGAGGATTTCCACAAGAGGAACACTAATTTGAATTTTCTTTGGTTGCAGAACATTTATCCAAATTTGCACTTTTGCAAAGCCATTTATTTTCTACAAAACATCAGGCTCCTAGAGAAAAGACAAGGAGGTGGGTGGGTGGGGAAGGGGGTGGGGGTGCCAAGCTAACCAACGCTGGATGAACTTTCCTGGATCCAGAGGGCTTTGTTTTGAAGATTTCCGCCTTGTGTTAAATCAAAGTAGCAAAGCAGGTCTTGAAGACTGGGAACTACATGCTCTACCCAGAAGGTCAGGACTGCCAAAGTTGGAGGTATTTAACTTTCTGGACTAAAGAATCCACATTGTCCTAGAGTGAACTTACAGAGTCATTCACATTTTTAACCAACAACTACAAATGCTTCTCGAGAAAGGACGCTCAGACAGCCGAGACAGTGTCTTTTTGGCTGTTTTGGCCAAAACAAGTGTTTGCATCCTGGACACCATTTCCACTCCAGGTTTGGAGATAAGAGGAATTTGTTTATAATGTGTCCCAAAATTACTTTATTTGTTTTGGATGCAGTAAAAGCATCATTACTTAAAATGACACTTTGCTTTTTCAGTGCAGAGATTTGGCAGGAAGGTGAGAGTGACATCCAAGTTATAAAAACCTTAAGATTTATAGCAGATGCCAATAGCAGGGCTACACCCTTATAAACTACAAGGACAAAATTCTTTCTCCAAAGATGGGCCAGAGCATGGAAGCCACGGGCCAGGATTATCTTTGTAAAATTGGGATTACGTTTGTTCAAAATCATTTAATAAAGTAAGGGTATGTACATAAGAGAAATTCCAAAGAAAAAAAAATTGCAATCTTTCTTCATTCTCCAGTTAAGCAGGCACTTTTTACAAGCAAAGTGTAACCATATGCAAGGACGTGTGTGCATCCAAGGGATTCTGGTATCTTAGAGAGTCTTCAAACCCAGCTCCTTCCCTTTTCCCCAGATATATGCTCTGTACCACATTCTCATCACCGTCTGTGAAACGGAATTTGAAGACTGAACATCAGCGGGTTCAAGGAAAATTCTACCTGTGTATCAGTCCTGTGGTTGCAAGCAATAGACAGCAGTGCTGGCTCACATAAGCAGAAAAAAAAATACTGGAGTGGCAATAAGTTAAAGGCAGGGTAAAAGGACCAAGCCCAGAAAGGAGAGGAGTAGAGAAGGCCCAGGTCTATGCAGCAGGACTGCAGACTATCTTCAGAAAATGGCTGACAGATTATCAGCTCTGGCTACTTTTAGCCTTTTGGCCACCCTGCGCAAGATTCCGACTTTGAGAGGAAAGTGTGTAATCATTCTGGGGCACACATTGGCTCCATGGCTAAAGGACAGCCCATCAGTTAGCAGATGTGCCCCTCCCCAATGGAAAGGGGGAAGAATAGTTTCCCAAAGCAAAATCAAGGTGCTGTTACCAGAAGATGGGAAATGAAGCTGAGCAGGAAGAAGCACAGATGTCCACTTTCTACATGAACACTCTTAGCATTCCTATTGAATTCTTTATTTTTTCAACTTCCAGGGACAACTTTGGCAAAAACTACAACTAATACTATTACCCAATAGTCTGAGTTACAATATCTCATATGAAGAACCACATGATAAATTCCAGGGTCTTCAAGTGAGAAAAAAGTTTGGTGCTCCAGGTGATCTGATGCACATTTTTCCATCAGGGAATGCGTGCTAAGTAATTCATCATGTTTCTCTTTTTACTTGGGCTGCCAGGAAGCTCTGAGCTAAAAGTTTTAGGCTCAGTTATGACCTCGGTTATAACCTTAGTCTACATTCTCAAGTACAACTAAATCCCTCCATTATACAGCTGGTATTTGAGGGATTTTGTGTTGGTCTTGTTTTAATGGTATTTTTATCTTTTAGTGAAAAATATTTCAAAAGCTTATGATTGTTTTTCCTTCACTAACGAAAAGCCAACCTTTTCAGAACTATATAGCAGTCTAATGTATATTTCTATTTTCCAAGTTTATAGATTAGCCAGGACGTTCATATTCTGTGGGCGGCATCATCCCTTTCCTTTTTTGCTACTACAGAAATGAGCTTGTATAGCAGAAACTATTTCAGACGAATTTCTGGTTTTAAAAGGTGGTATAGGAAAAACAGATTAAATTAGATGAGAGAGAGAGAGAGAGAGAGAGAGAGAGAGAATGAGACTGACCTAAATCTCAGTCTGATTATAGTGTGCAATGATTTTTAGAATAGTTATAAATAAAGTTCATCTTTCATTGGAAGGGGGTCAAAGGGAGGAGCAACAGAAAACTATTTCAAACCGTAACAGACAACCTCATCCAAGACATATGGATGATGGAAACCTCCTCCGGCACCACGGTGCACACAGCATCCATGCTTTCATGAGCTGAGTAGATGGGTTGAGGGTGGGGGGTCTAATTCATTGTTTCATAGCTCAAGCCACTGTGTGAGTTAATTCAAAGTACTTTTAATGCTTAAAATAATCAGAATCCCATTACTCTGCAGGAAATGGGCAGCGTTAAGTAGAATGGTGACCCCTGGGAAGGTAAGTGAAGGCAGCAGCAGATCTGCTCCCCAAATGACCAGAAAATGTCTGCAAAGTGCTTTTGAGTGTTCTTTGGTGGGAACAGAGATTCTCTAAACATAAAGGTGTGACACCCTTATGGATAACTTTCAGTTTGGGTTTTCTGAAACAGCATTTGAATGGTTCTTCACTGGCTGATAATCTATGAGGAATATGTTGAGATCCATTAAATTAAAAATTATTTTCCATCCTCTAAATTTCCCCCATTTTGGAAAGTAATCTGTTCCAATGTTTGCCAGTAAAAATCCCCCAAATTAGCCAATACCTAACAATGAGAAGGTTTAGTTGCCCGGCGTGGGATACGTAGGAAACAGTGATCTGCATGTAGTTAAAAGTAGAAGAAGCCTCCCACTTCTGCTTGGAATTCCGCCCAGATGCTCCAGATTAGAAAATAGGATGAGCAGCAACATTTCTAGTTCTTGTGCATCGGTTTGCCCAGAAAGGAAGGGCTGGTCACGTCTCCCCACTCCAATTGCACAACCTCCATCATGCAGCTCCCGAAAGACAGGGGGAGGAACTGGCCTTGGGGCTCCTGAAGGTGGGCTCCCGGAGTTGTGCTCGGACAGCAACGAATGGTGAGAAACCCACAAACTTAGTTACAAAATTACTTCTCACCTTGGCCTTTAAGAGTCAGAAGACCAAGAACCTGGTGCTGATTCCAACACTAGATGGACTTGAGATTCAGCTCCCTCATTGGCCAAATGAAGGAGCTGAACTAGATTGGTGTCCCCAACTCAAGTACCCGCAGGGCCCAGCAGGCTGAGTGAATCAGTGACACATGCCAAGTAAGGCCCAGGAAAGGCAGGAGGCCACATCCCACCCAAATGGAACAGCAGCTGCTCAGTGGTCACTGTGTGAAAATCCAGGCCCTCTGTGGTCCGACCCTCCCATTTTTTGAAAGAACCAAGAAGTCTAGATTTTCTCATAAATTTTTCTAATTTTTAAATCCTGGAAATTAATTCGTAAAATTTTTATATACACTGAAGGAGCCAAAGGAAATATTTCTGCAAGCTAGAGCCAAACCTCAGGCCCACAGTTTGTTAACTTAAAGGGGTTCAAGTCCTACGTTGAAGCACCCTGGACAGTGAGATGCTCCCTCACAAAGGAGCCAGGACTGTCTTCTCCTGGCACTCAGAAACCCACGGGGCGCTAGAATTGCAAAGGCTACAAGAATCCCTGCACTAAGTAATCAGACTCACTTTGTTTCACCTAAGGCTTTTGAAAATTATTTAAGGACTGAATCCTTTGTGGCCAGGCCCATATGAGCCAAACTCATGGAACACACTTTGGGAATACCAAACCTCTATTACCCATTCAGCTCTAAAGTTCTATGGTTTTATTGCTAGTTTACCCTCGGATCTGGAATGAGGGAAAAAATTAGTGTTACCGACTCTCAAAGATGTGCCGGATACCATGCTAAACTCTTTGTAGTTCACATCTCAATTAACACTCACAATAACCAAAAGTTAAATGTTCCTACCCCCATTGTTAAACTCAGAAACTACAAATAAAAAACACAAATCAAAAGCCCAGAGGTAATCCCCAGTAAGTGAAGCAATCAACATGTGTATCCATGGGTATCTGATTAAAAACCCCTGGCCAGGTGCGGTGGCACGTACCTATAATCCTAGCACTCAGGAGGCCGAGGCGGGAGGATTGCTTGAGGCCAGGAGTTTGAGAACTCTTGCCTGAGCAAGAGCGAGACCCCCATCTCAAAAAAAAAAGAAAAAAAAAAGGTCTTTCCACTACTCAACAGTCTGTATGGCTTACCGGTGGCCTGACCCATAACCTAAAGAAATGTTCTCATCACCCCCTATTTGCCCCAAAATGCCTACCCTTGAGGCTTTGTATCTGCTTTCATTATCCCTCGAGGTTTCCAGGCTCTTCATCTGAACGACACGGTTTTTCTACAGAACCAGACAATCCACCAAAGTATTCAGCACCCGAGCAGGTGTGAGCATGTGGTGACTTTGCTCAAAGTAATAATATATTAATAGCCAACAACTGCATTTAATATTCGACAGCTAACTTTTGTGGAGCCCATGTATGTACCAGGGTCGATGCTAACTGCTTGTGTGGCCCCCTGCACCCTTCCGTTTCTTCCTCTTTCTCTGCGTGGACATCCTTTACTCCTCGACCCCCAATGTCCATCTGCCGTTCATCGCTTCAATCGATTTCATGTCTTTCCTTCACCCTCAAAGTGAATCTAGTTAGAAACAGAAGTCTAGTGTTTTACTTGCCGTCTTAGGATGGCCACACATCCTGGTTTGCTGGGGGCCTCTCGGTGTACGCCTGCCGTTCCAGTGCATTATTAACGGCATCTCCACCACCACAGAACCCCAATATGCCACAGTCCCTTTACGTATTTATCGAACAAAGCCTTATATTCCTTGTCCTTGACCTTAAAAGAGGTTGAACTGAATGCCTCAAATTTTCCTCCTTGAGGAGAAGAACATATTTAAAGATTAAAGTCATTTTTGTGAATGTTTCTCAAAACCTTTTTACTGAGGGTCAGTGGCCACTGATAAAGTTGTTCCATCCTGTCTGAATTTGCTAGCTGCCATATTCCTGAGAAAAACAGTTGTTTCACAAGCAACCAGGCCCCACATCTGCTAGGCACATCACTTTGATCCACAAACTAGAATGAAGTCCCACTAATGGTTTTACATGATGTATTCCCTCTGCGCTTTCTGTCAGGGAAGGAAGAATAACGAGAAGGTGGCCCAGCCAGTCGCCGGGCCACAGTCCCAGAAATTCACCCTTTCAACAGCAACATCTCCTGAGTCTGCCGGCCTCTGGGGCTGGAGCTGGGCACTGGGCTATAGGGCTAAAAAAGGCCTCAGAGGACTGAGCCAGCTGAGAAAGTCAGCTGGAAAAGCAACATGTTAGAAACAGGAGAGAACTGCACAAACTGGGAGCCCGAACGAGAAACAGGGCCATCCAGAGTGAGGAAGGACCAACAGGGCACCAGCCTGAACTTCCCACCCGTTGGTCTGGATTTGTTCTCTTGCTCAACTCTAGTTTCATAAAGATCCTCAGGCAAACTGTGATAGGTGAAAAGTGACGTTTCAAGAACTAAATGAAGACATGTTTTAAAAGGAGAGAAGAGAACTCCAAGAAAAATTATAGAGTTCATTATAGATTGAGGGTTCTATGTATTTCTCCCAACGTCTAGCACTGTGCCTGGCATAGAATATTTCACATACACTGTATTTAACAGCTTTATATGGGTAGAGTTGACATATAGTACACTGCACAGCTTTATACTTTTTGACACATGTATAAACCCACGAAACCACAACTGTAATCAAGATGTTGAACATATCCATCACACCCAAAACTTCCGTCAAACCCCTTATTCCTTCTTTCCTCCAGCACAACCTCAAGCAACTATTAGTCTGCATTCAGGCCTTTCACCTTTCCACCAGCCGTGTGCGGGGGTTCCAGTTCCTCCACGCCCTTGCCAACATTTCTCATTGTCACATTCTTCTTCATTTTAGCTATTCTAATAGTTGTGTAGTAATATCTCATTAAGGCTTTAATTTGCATTTCCCCAATGATTAATAATATTGACCATCTTTTCATGTGCTTATTCTCCACTCATATATCTTCTCTGTTCAAATCATTTGCCTGTTTTTAAAATTGGGTTTTTATCTTATTGAATTTTGGCAATTTCTTTATACAGCCTACATCCAAGTCCTTTAATAGTAATACGTATACGATTTGCAAGCATTGTCTCCCAGCCTGTGTCTTATCTTTTCATTCACTTATCAATATCTTTTAAGAGCACAAGTTTTTAATTTTGATGAAGTCCAATTTTTTTCTTTATTGATTGTGTGCTCTTGTTATTGTTCTAAGAAATCTCTGCCCAACCCAAAGAAACTTTTGGATGTGATGAATATGTTCATTATCTCGACGGTAGTAATGTTTACACAGATGCACACAAAGCTACAAAGATTTTCTGCTATTTTTGTCTACAAGTTGTATGCTTTGGGGTTTTATATTTAGGTCACTGATCCGTTTTGAGTTAATTTTTGTATATGGTACGAGGTATGGATTGAAGTATTTGGTTTTGTTGTTGACGTTGTTGCTGCTGTTTTGCATATGAATATCCAATTGTTCCAACATCATTTGTTAAAAGCACTATTATCCTTTGTTTAGTTGCTATGGTCTGAATATTTACTCCCCCCACAGCAAAATTCATGTGTTGAAACCCTAACCCCCAAGGTGATGGTATGAGGAGGCGAAGCCTTCGAGGAGGTGATGGGAACGAAGCCTTTATGAATGGGATCAGTGCCCTTATCAAATAAGCCCAAGGGAGCTCACTGCCCCCCACACTCCGCGAGGACACAGCAAGAAGGCGCCTTTTCTATCAACAAGAAAACAGGCCCCCCCTCAGAAGCCGAATCTGCCTGCACCTTGACCTTAGACTTCAAGCCTCCAGAGCTGTGAGAAATACATTTCTGTTGTTTATACAAGCTACCGCGTCTATGGAATTTGTCACAGCAGCCCAAGCTGACTAAGACACCAGTGAACTGTCTTCTTTGCACCTTTGTCAAAATCGCGTAAACTTCTGATCAAAAAGCAGAATTCTCAATAAAGACCTTCACTGACAGCTGCTAAAATTTAAAACATGCGTACTCGTTGACTCAGCCATTCCAGTTGTGGTAGTTCAGGTTAAAGAAATAACAAGCACATGCAGGTAAGGATGTGCACAAAAACTTGTAACCGTATTATTTACAGGGCAGAAACGAAAGGCAAGAACACAGTCCAAACACTCCCTCATGGAGGAATGGTTACATAAATTACAGTCCAGCTCCACCGCAAGAGCCTATGCAGGTGCTAAATGAATGAACTGGAGCTACATGCATTGACCAGAAAAGATACCCATGAAACACGGTAAAGTAGGAAAAAAGTGGCAGAGCTCTGTGTGTGTGTGTGTGTGTGTGTATGTGTGTACATATATAAAATACATACTGTGTGATTATACTATTGAAATACATGAGGAAAAACCTAAATATATATTTATGTATTTGAATATGTTTGCAAAAGCCTGGGGAAAGTTGTAGAAAAATAACCACCAGATAGATAACATGGGTTTCCTGCATGGGTAGAATTGGGAATGAGGGAAGAGATAAGATTATTAACCTCTCTACATACTTTAAACTTATACTGTTACCCTAAGCAGATATTATTTTGTAACTTTTTATAGTCAAGTATAAAATAATAGTCACAACATGTAGCAGATGTAGCACTCCATTTCTGTACTGCCACTTGGAAAAAATTCTCATTGCTTTTTTTGTGTGTGTGTGATTGGCCAAGTAGGGAGAAATATATTGGTACATGGCAGATACACAAAAGAAAATTCTACACTAAGTGTTATGGATGTTATGGACTGAATTGTGTCCCCCTCCAAATGCATATGCTGAAGTCCTACCCCCCCGTACTTCAGAATGTGACCTTATTCGGAGACAGGGTCATTGCACATGTAATTAGTTACTATGAGGTCACACGGGACTAAGATGGCCCCTAAACCAATATGACCGCTGTCCTTATCAAAAGGGGAAATTTGGACACAGACAAGCACACAGGGAGAACGTCATGTGAACACTAGAGTGATGCTGCCACAAGCCGAGGAATGCCAGTAAGCCACAAGAACTTAGGAGAGCATCGCAGAACATGTGCTGTGTCCCCCTCACATCCCTCGGGAGGAATCAACCTCTCCAAAACCTTGCTTTTGGATTTCTAGCCTCCAGAACTGTGAGACAACAAATTTCTATTGTTAGGCCACCCAGCTTGCGGTACTTTGTTATGGCAGCCCTAGGAAACTATTAAGCTACTAAGAATTTAAATCTAAAAGCAAAATAGCTCCCCATTAGTACCAGGCCCACAGCCCCCCACTCAGTTCCTAGGAAACAACCTCAGACTTAGAAAAGAAATACTATTGCCACGATGGCACATCACAGGCAGCTGGTACACCAGGATTCCACTCACGCCTGAGAAAAGCCAGTCCATTCCTGACCTAAAGCCATCGCGGCATGCGGTGCTCATGGAATCTGCGTGTTTAACCTCAGACCCACAATTAAAAAGGCAATGTGAGGAAAGGCTTGTCATGAAAAGATTAGGACGGATATAGTCTTGAGGAAGGATGACAATTAAGGAGCCCCTTTCTCCTGGTAACTCTCCACTCCCCTCCTGTTCCCACACACGAGGTAATACTTACTCCCCTCTGAAAAAGACAGTGAAAAGCAAAATAGCATGTTAGAACTAGAATGCCTCCTCACTCTAAGAAATAAAAGCTGAAAGAGCAGTTCTGCAGTGAGACAGACTCCCCGTCCTCGTCTCGTGAGGACTGGAATCCATCGTGCCACCGTGGCTACAGCACTGTGTAAAAGCGCTTGCCCAGGAAAATAAGTGTTATGACACCTAATGACATTTATCTTTTTGTCTTAAAGATGAGTTCCAGAATAGGAATAGATTCTTCACTAAAATAATTTATACAGTTTCCAAGTTAAAAACAAAAAAAAAAATACCAAACCAGATACAAATAATCAACCTGACCTACTACGAGGCTTACCTGGAGGTCAACTGGAAACCTTTGTCAACCTAAGCGTTTTCCTAGTTGGGAGGAGGCAAATCACAGAGGCTGCTACCCAGGGACCCTACAAGGACTCTGACAACCTGGATCGTTTTGAGGACAAAATCCTAAATCCTAATCCTCCCTCGGCCTTGGCCAGTCTGGAAAAGTTTCACTGAGGTCCACCTTAAAGTGACTGTGTTTCCCACCCAAGCCCGGAAATTTAATTACCAAAGTGAACTGTCTTCAGTTCTGGAGCTCATTTTACTGTATTACCAAGGACTTTTCTTTAGCAACACAGCACATGTTACACTCAAGGTTTTTGCCACCTTTTCTTAGGATGTTGACCAGAAGGAAATGAAGGGGGAAAAGCAATAGTTTAGTTTTTCTCTGTTTTAATTTTTCTCAAATCACAGTAGATAAATTTACACTCAGTATAAAAAGAGCACTCCATACATACACAGGCATTTTGTCCCAGTATATGAAGTTTGGGGATGCCTATGCCACGAGGAACAGAGTGACGGAACATAGTCAAAAGGCAGTATGGTTTCGTTAGTGCGTTGGTTTCCCAGGGGTGCCATTAACAAGTTACCACAAACTGGGGAGCTTAAAACAACACACATTTATTCTCGCACAGTTTGGGAGGCTAGAGGTACAAATTCAAGATGTTGGCAGGGCCATTTTCTGATCAAAGGCCCTAGGGAAGAATTCTTCCTTGACTTTTCTAGCGTCTGTTGGTGGTCAGCAATCCTTGGCTTTCCTCAGCTGTAGCAGCAGCACAACTCCATTGCTTGCCTTCTTTCTTCGTGTGGCCTTCCTCTCCACGTCTCCTCTGTGTCTTCAAGTCTGTCCTTCTAAGGACACTGGTCATTGGCTCTAGGGCTCACCCTAAACCAGTATGACCTTGTCTTAACTTGGTTACATTTGCACAAACTTTATTTCCAAATAAGGTTACATTCACAGGTACCAGGAATTAAAACTGCAACGTATCTTTTGGGGGAACACAATTCAACCCACAACAATGAGTAAGAAATGGAGACCTGAGTTTGAACCCAAATTTTTGTCCCTTGGTCACTGTGTTCATTAGGAATGTCAAAGGTACAAGTAACAGAAGTTCCAACCAAATAGAGGCATAAACAAATGGAAGGGGATGGCATTTTTCCCACAAATTTCCCTTAGAAGGAATGATCAGCGGCTGCTTAATGATCCAAAGTCCTTTCATCTTATCACTCCAGCCTCCTTAGCAGATTCATTTTTAGACTTACTGTTTGCTTCAGAATCACCATATGGCTGCTGCAATGCCAGACATTACGTCCATGCTCAGGACAAGAAGGAGATATTAGTAGAAAAGGAGGAAAAGGCTAGTTTCCCAAGACTGTTATTCATGAAGGTAAGCCATTTTTAGTAGATAACTTCTTATATCCCAATGGTTAAAAATTGGTGTCCAACAATCCTTAGACCAGTATAATGAGATTAGCATGGCTGGGCTAGACCATCCACCCTGAGGCCCAAGCATAACCATCTGTGCCAGATCAAGGTAGGGCTCTGTCTTTCTCCTCCCCACCCATACCTCGCGTGGTGCTTGGGACCTAGTATTAATAGACACACGATAAAGACTGATGGAAGAAAAAACGGAAGTTTGGACATGAACTCAAAACTCTGTTCCCAAAGTGACCAACCCTGATACCATTAAGGAGAAGTGATCCTGTTTGTTGAGCACCTACTATTTACCAAAATCTCTACAAAGTATATCTCTTCGTTCTTTAGACAGGGAAAGCAAAGCTCAGAGAAGTTAGAAAATCAAATAGAAACATTGCTTGTAAGCAATCAAGTCAAAATTATTTCTAAAGAGATATTTGGCTTTCTTTTTAGTTATTTTTTACCCAAAATGACTTCTGATTCTGGAAACAACCTGGCTAATAAGGCCATTTCCGGCGTCTCCCTTATCAAAGTGAGACCTCAGTGGAAACACAAGAGGCCAGAGGAATCCTGGGCCATCAGGGTGGGAAAGAAGCATCCACAGGGCATCAGGGTGACGTGGAAGAGCTCGATCACACGTTGGAAGTGCTGAAATACGCCACAGGCACAGAGCGAGTCTGTGCCTTTTCCCTGACACCTTCCTTCTGCAGTCCTTGGGCTCAGAGGTCGGGCCTGGTGAATACTCTGATGCTTTATCGCTGATTAGCAGCTAAATTAGGATCAAAATTTTTTTTTAAGTTAACATGAAATGGTAGGAGACCAATTCCACTAGACTTTAAGGAGGTCTTTGAGCAAACACCTAAACTATTTCTTCTTGCTCTGCTTATATAAAGCCTCCATTTCAATTTGTGCCCAAGGGAGCTAAGAGAAGCACACTGCAGTCATTGAGTGTTTCTGGGCTGGGTTTATTTGCTGACCACTAAGGAGCCCCTGAACTGCTGCTATTCACAGAGTAAAATGCCCCCACGGAAGGCAGTCTGATCTCCGGTAGCCTTGAAGCTGTAAGGCTGACTCTCCCAGCGTCCCCTCCAGGGCTAATTTACATTTAAGGGAGTCAGTGCAGAGGGAAGCGGGGAGAGAGCCAATCTAGAACATCAAACAAAATGCAAAAGTTACCTAACACTGGAAGATAACTCAGGACAGTCAACATGAAACAGCGTTACGCAATGGGTAACTAAGAGGCAGAGCGTTGTTCCCAAGGCTAGCATTTTCCAAATCACTCGGTAGAGATTTTGCTGACAAACTTGGAGAAAGACCCAATGAAGTCAGATAGCATTTTACTTTTGAGAGAGACCAAGTCCTCAAATTAATGATAACTCCAAGTTCTCTTTACGAACGATAAGGCCCAATGCTTTGTGCTTACTCGACTATAAGAGAGGAAAAGAAAGGCAAACTCTAGAATGCATTGAGTGAGAAATCTGTGCCTCTGTAAGAATAGCTGTTACTTGTTTTTAAGCAACTGCTCTGGAATTCTCCAACCTCCTCCCTCTGCCCTCCCCCCGCCCCGCCCCGTTTTCTGTCTAAACTTGGAGTGACTGCATACGTGATCAAGCCCGATTACCAGCTTTCAAGATCTCTAGTTCGGATAAATGCCACATGCTCCAGATGAAGAGGCTCTTAAATGGCACTTGTGAATTTCAGCTTCAATATGAAACTAAGCACAGCAACTTATTTCCCACAGAGATGTGGGTCACCAAAAACAGGGTAGCCCTTGGTCAATACGCTGTCTCGACATATTTCTGAGCCCACAAGACGCCCATGGCTCTAATTCTACTTATTACTAACAACAGCACAGACGTGTGCAGAGAGCACGGTGCTTTGTCTTAGGCGTCTGTGCTGCAGTGAAGTATGTAAGAAGCAAGGTTTGGAGCCAAACCACCTGGTTCAGATTCCAGCTCAGTTTCTTTCTAGCTGCCCAACCCTGGTTAAATTATTTCGATTTTCTTGCCTTCAGTTTCTCTGTCTATAAAACAAGGATAAGAGTGATTATGGGAGGAAAATGAGCTGCATGATTCAAATAAAACTCCGTAGCACAGTGCCACACACATGGTGCCTGTTCCATGAAAGTGCGTTGCTGTCATCTCCCCACTCTTGACCTGTGTTCCCTTTGTCGATTTGGTCTGCCTGGAAAAGTGTCAGATTTGCCAAAGTTTTCACTCTTTCCTGATGGGCCAAACTTAATGGTCCCCAGCTGATGTTTCAGAGGGTTCCTCAGTCTCACTTTGTAGGGGGTAAGTGGAAGTGGCCTAATAATAGAGAAATAAATCTAAAATAATCCACACTCCAAGTCAAGACAAGATCTGTCGGATATGACAAGGCAGAGTAAGGGCCAGATAATCTTGGGGAAAGAAACACTTTACCTCTCAAAATTCTCAAGTATTATTTAGTTCAAAACTTCAACCTCTTTATCAGCCCTAAGTTTAAGCCAAAAGAAAGATTCTTCAGGATTCAATTTCCTCCCTACCCATCCTCAACTCTCCCTCCTTTGGAAGTGCTAATGCATGGCCATTGGCCAAAACAAGAGTGGTGGAGAGAAAAAAATAGTCCAGGATGAGAAATCAAAATCCAGATTTACGGATAAAAAGCTCTGTATTTTATAGACCTGCAGGGGAGAAATTATAATCTCAGGGAAGACAGACAAATGATTAAATTGGAAAATTATAGAATGCCTTATGAGAGAAGATGGTCACCTGTAGACTCTGCAGTTAGAATTTGCTAGACCTTGTTTCCTGCCCATGCCTACTGTCATATTCTACTCTATTCTCATAATAACCATCCCATAGATCAGGACCTGTTTGGCCTCCTTTGTTTCAAACTCAGTCTGGATTCATCTTTCTCCTCTGTTTCTGACCCCCAGAAAATGTGTGTGGTAGCTCCCTGAAGACATTTGCTCTGGGAAAATACATGTTCCTTATGGCAAAGTCAACCCACACTCCCGTGTGGATGGGTCTGTCACCTAGAAGGGATCCACCAGCACAATAATTAAGTCAACCCAGAAACCCATGCAAATTTTAAAATATCCAGGCCGGAAATAATCTCATCTCCATTTTTAAAAACCAATACTTTTCTCTTTTCTACTGAAAAGTCCCCTTTAACTTTTCTGAAAAGAGTCTGTTTCAAATACGCTTCTTTAAAAATTTATAACTCTCCGGAGTCCCGCCAAGAAAGAAAGTCCGCTGTGCAGAGGAGAAGGTGAAAAGAGAAGAACTCATATTTATTCATTTTTAAAAGTTAGGGTAGTAAATTAAATCTTCACATCCCTTTTGATCCTATTATATTTTTAATGGCAGAAGCTCCCAGCGAGAGCTGCAGTGGGATGCAACAGAAGTTTTAACATTCAAGGGAGCAGATGAACTTGCCTCGGTTCGCGTGACTGAATGAGAAATTACCCAGCTCAGCCCTGCTCGGGGCAGTAGGTCCCTTCTCCTATACTGGATTTGGGTCAAACAGCTACACCTCAAATCTGAAAGTATCAGCATGCCGGTTTTTTTGGCACAGAGGCGGGCAATGATAACGATAATCAAATCTAATCAAAGATATCGTTTCCTGAGCAAGGGAGCTGGCTGCTGCCCTCTGAAGTCCCTTAGTCAGAGAGTGACTGCTCCAAGCAAAGTTCTGCCACACTCCCAGGGCCACAGACCTTTCAAATCAGTGTCATCTAATATGAACACTATAAAATCAGTTAGGAAAGGATCTAGTTCTTCTCTTCCCTCACCTCTTTTGTTCCTATGTATTTATACAATAAATCTACTCCTTAGTCCTATTAGGAAACTGGGAATGCCTCCTTGAAGCATTTTCTATACTCTGGCTCATCTAAATTACAATGTTGGTATTAAAAAGGAATGAGAAAAAATTAATGAAGTTGTATGAGAAGGTTGAAAAGATTTGTAAAATGGGAGTGGGGCTCATTCTCTATCTCCCCACCCAACGTGATTTCCACGGCTATCTCCATGGCCCCGGAACGTGGAAGGGGCAAGACAGCCTACTCCCCAAGGAATCGGATGGTTCCTTGAGGGCAAAAAGGGGAACAAAAAATCCCAGACAGCAGAGACCATGACAAAGATAACCACAAGGAATGTAAATAAAATATTATTACAAGCAGCTCACTCACCACCTCGCCCTCAATGACTTTCTCCTTCAGAAGGAAAAGTAACAACATATAAATGGTATGTTTTCAAGAAAAGTTGAGCTATTGGGGAAGAAGCCATGAATAAGAAGATTTTTCCCCATTTGTCTCACTTTTATAATCTCAAGGCTTGAGATGTACATACTTTTAAAAGAGAACCGGGTCCACTGACTAATTTAAATTTGGGGAGCGTGAAGTTGAGCCCCGTGTTGGTATCTTCCAACAGTGACTTGCTCTTAGTGATAAGTGTTGTTTACCTGAGATTTTGAAAGCCTAACACCCAGGCTCTTACCACATGACGCCTTGAAATAAATAAAATAAACGCATTGCAAATGCAAATTACAATAAGACAGACTAATGCCAAAACACACATATGCACATTTCACAGAAGAATGAGGAGGCATTTCTATGAGAAACAATCTCCGTGGGGAGCGTGAGCCAGAGAGCTTGCCTGCTAAGCGACACGTGCTCTGGAGTGTCCACGATTCCCTAAGTGAAACCGGCCACCAGGAATAACTTCAACAGGCAAAAACCTACAAACTCTTCAGAGGCACAGATCACCAGGCCATGACAACCACTTCAAGGAACTTTGGTCAAATCTCTATGAGGACTTCCAAAAGTTCCTCCCTGCACTTGGATGGGGAACCTGACACCTACCTGCAATCATTCTGCTTCTCTAGAATAGAATTCTTGCCTTGAACTGAAAGAGGAATGGAACGTACCACTGGTGTCTGGTGCCACTGCCAAAATACATTTGTATCACCTTCTGCTGATCATTCAGAGCCCAACACTGATATTCTCTTAATCAGACAAGGAGGGGGTTAAGGAGTTGGTTACCCATCTCCCCATCTGCAAGGCTAAATGCAGGTTTTCTTGTTTATTCTGTGTGAGACCCTGGGGAATTGGCCTGGTGTCTCAGTCTCGGTTAAAGTGGATCCACTCCCCACAAAGCGCAGCCCAGGGAGACTTGGAAAGGAGAGGGGGGCGTCTGGTTCTGCTAAACGCAATGCCCCCTGTAGGTTAATCCCCGGTATGAGGACTCCTAGGCAAAGGTTAGCCTCTCCCAGTATCTGAGGGACTGTCGTGTTTGGGGCTTTAAATGTTCATTGAGAAACCTCCAAGCCAGCCAGGGCTGCTGGCTGGACTGTCTTAAGTCTTCAGATGGGCTCAGCCTCCAATGGTGCTATATTTTACCACTTAAACACTTTTTCAAAGTTTACTATGAAACAATGTGGCTCTGAGCCTGCCAAAAGTTTAACTGCAGAATTCACTGGATTTGGATTTTATCTGGCAGAGTAGCTGCTGTCGCTCTTGAGACATTTGCCAACAGAAGGCAGTCGTCAAACGTTGCAGCCAGGGCAGTCTCAGGGCCCAAAGTGTCTCTGAATGAGCTCCTCCAGGAAAACGCCCCTCTTTCTCTCTTTGACTCCCTCCCCCAGCTCCCTAGTTTCAGAATCCAAATCAAAGGTAGTTGGGCATTTCCAGAGGCAGCAGTAAAAAACTTTTGATGGGATGAGTCGGGACATAACTATTCCTGGCTGAACTTAACTTTTGATTTTCAAATATCTGGAGGAGCTTGGATTCAGGGGAGATAAAGAGAGAGCGCCAGTGAATAGGGAAAAATAAAATAAAATAAGTAGCATACCATGATCAAGCCAAACCAAGCTTGATATTTCCAAATTATATTGGCAAATGGATGCTTTCACAAATCATTTGTTCTGTCTTTCCTGGAGACAAAAAGAAAAAAAAAAAATCTGAATTCAAAAACCCTAACCTCAGACCAGTAAATTGTATCAGTGGAATGCAACCTAAAATCGCCGGTCAGAAAGTCCAACATTGTATACATATCTCAACACGCACACAAACACCTCCAAGCCAAAAGTTGTACCTCCTAAATCCCCGCGTTCGTCAATTTCATCATCCCCCCTTATCCCTGCTGGGTGCCTGGCTCTGGGTTAAGTCGACAGCATGATGTTCCCACAGATGCATCTTACAGGATCGTTTTGGGCAGATCCCCGCAAGTGGGCAGAGGCACCACCTAGGCTCCTCCAGCCCGGGCACCTCCTCCTCCAGGCTGGCCCCCAGCCTCCCGGGTGCCCCTTACCTGCAGGCGCTCCGTGGCCGGCTGCCACATCTTTCAGCCCTGGGGTCTGGCAGAGGAGACGTTGGCTAGACTCTGTCGATCGCGCCAGGGGGCGAGGGGCTGCGGTCCCGATTTACATCTGGGGTGGGTGCCCGCGGGATGTGAGTCCTGGCGCCGGCCACCACCGCCGGGTGGGCACCGGGGGCTGCGAGCAGGAGGTGGCGGCGCGGAGCTCCGCTGCCGGCAACTTGTGGGCACGGCCGCGCGCCGGCTGTCCTGGCGCAGCTGCGAGAGGACTGCGCAGCTCCGCCCGGGCCCGGCGAGCGCACGGCGGCGGCAGCGGCGGCGGCGGCCGTTCCCTCCTCCTCCTCCTCCTCCTCCCCCTCCTCCCCCTCCCCCGCCGCCGCCGCCGCCGCCCGGACCTGCGCGCTCTGAGCATGTCCGCGGCGGGCGCCCGCCAGGGCCGCGGGAGGCGGGAGTCGGGGGGCGCAGCGCGGCAGCCCCCAGATCGCAGCGAGGGGTGGGTGGGAGGCCAGAACCCGGGGCCCTGGTCCCCGCAGAAGCCCCCGCTGGGATGGAGTCTGGGAAAGGGGACAAACTGGCTGAGGAAGGAAGGTCCTGGAAACGGAGTGAGGGGGCCCTTCCCAAAGAAAGAAACCGTAGCCCCCGGGGGGTTGGGGGGGTGCCATGTTTGCATCTAGCAGGGATCTCTGAAGCGCTTGTGCTGTGCCTGGCACTGTGCTGGAGAGAAACTCCCATTCTTTCCTTCCACTCCACTTAACTGAGCACCTATTATGCTCCAGCCCCTATGCTGGGTGCGGAGGATGCAGCAGAGCAGAATAGAAGACAAGAGCATGTTCCTCCTCTCCTGCGCTTACATTCTGGTTGGGGAGACAGTCGTGACTGAGAAAACACATGAACGAGCCCGTGCTGTACCGGGTGGTGCTTGGGAAGAAAATAAAACAGAGCTGCTGGTAGAGAATGGGAGAGGAGAGCTTCTTAGGTAACGGCCCTGGGAGATGTCTGGGGGACGACCCAAAAGGTGAGTGAGATTGGCATGGTGGGGCTGACATGCCAGGCCGAGGACTCGGAGCCTATGCAGGGGTGAGGAGGGCAGCACATGCCCCCCATCAGTTATTCACCCTGAGATCTGCCAGGCGCTGCAGGAGGCTCTGAAAACCCAAAGGAAAGCCACTCCGGGAACCTGGCCACCGTGAAGTAAGTACCTTTTCTAAACGCCCTGGCTCTTCCCATCCTCTTGACAACTTAGCGGATGAAACAAATGAGATTAGAGGGGTTTAGGTCACTTGCCCAGGTCACACAGTGAGTGAGTGGCTTACAGAGTGCACATTCAGATGACTCAGGCCCGGAGGTCTTGCCATGCACCTCAAACTGCTTTGATCATGGAAACGCAGTGGAAAGCACAACTCTCTGGGGCTGGAAACCAAGGGGAGTTGGCAGAACGAGATGCCAAGCTGAGTCTGGAGGGCTGATGAAGAGTGGGAGGGGAGAACATGGTTGGAAGAGCTTACCAGACAGAAGGACAGGAGAGAGGGGCAGGGAGAACACAGTTTTTGCAGCAAGCCCAAGGCTGCTGAAAGGTGGGGTCCCCAGAGCAGCGGGGCTGGCAGGAGAAGGGTCCTGAGAGCATTTCATGCTAAGATGTCTGCACAGCCTGGGTCCTGAGCTACCTGTGCAACGCCAAAACACACACCCCACGTCTGGGAGGACGATCTGCCCATTTTCGTCATCCCGCACGGGTACAGTGATTTCCAGATACAGAAGCAGTCCAGAATCTGGCTCCTAGCTCATCAGCCCCTCCCAACAACTCTCCAAGGGTCAGAAGCCCCCATCTCCTAAGGCTTGGGGGACACACAGAGGGGAGTCACAGTGGCATTTCAGATCTAGGGCTTCAGGCAGTTCCTTCTGGGTCCCCACCCAGGCAGGCCTAGGACCTCAGTGCCCCCACGAGCTTCTGGCAAAGCCACAGTACTGCCTCCGAAGTGTTGGTCTCTATCTCCCCGGATCTCCCACTTCTGCCTGAAAACCACACGGACTTCTCAGCTCCTTCTCCAGTCCCTGCCACTCACTCTGGACCTATCAATAAATCCCTTTTCATAAGGTGCTGGTGTGTCAGCCCTACATAGAAATGCACCTCAGATGCTTGGTGGTGTGATCTCTTTTTAGAGATATTTTTCCTTTTCCAGTAACTCATCCTGCACGTCTCCCACACCTACAAAATTCCTGATGAAAATAATAGACCTTTCCAGTCCCCTAGTTCTCTTGTATCAAATCCCAAAGTAGAAAGAGATGCACTTCATTGCAAAAATCTAGAAAATCTAAATGTGCATATTAAACCCCTCAGGAGGCTAAAACAGGAATATTCAGTTGCCAGGGATGTCTTCAGATGTAAGCTTTGAAGCCATCCTTAGTTGCAGATGCTTCCGTGGAAAAGTGATTTTGTTTTAAATAGCAGTGGAATGAGATAACAGCCTAAATTCACATCGCATTAGAGCGTTAAATCCTGTCTTCTCACCTCCAAATGTAATTAATTGTTATGACTCAGTAATACAGCTCTTAGTTCGGAGCACGGTGCTATTTAAAGAGAAAAGGCTTTGGCTCAGCAGAGATTGCTTTCAGTTGCTCTTCCCACTTTGCAAACAGATTTGGAAGTCGAGAATGTGTTTAAACTCAAATGGCACTCCCGTCTCAATCACCTTTATGCCACGATTCAGCAAGCTGGAGGAAAGGAGGGGGAAGGGGCAGGTGGAGGCTGGTAGGAGGTGACAAAAGGAATGGGACAACCTCTCACCCATGTATTTTGCTCCCAAGTCTTCCCATTCAGGAGGAGCCTGCAATGGAGGGTGAATGAAATAGAGACATCTACTGGCTGGAGATAGGACCTGCATCCTGATCTCTTCCAGCCCTGTTCTGTGACATGGAACCTCACCCTTCCTGGTGAGTCTGAAAATGCGGCCTTACAATGTAAACAGGCTCCGAGGAACGACTCTTAAAATAAACAGAAGGTGTCTTGGTGCAATGAGCAGAAATATTAGACACATGAGCACGTGCCTAATTTCATGCGCTTAGTCTCCTACAATTCTCTAGGCAGGTTTAATCTTGTTAATACATATAATACCGTTTCAAGGAAAATGACAAAAATCAAAAAAGATCGATGAGTCCCAGATGAGTTATAAACATAACATTTGGTCCAGAAAAATAATTACAACCATCCCTAGAAATTGTATAAAGCCAGATTTAATATAGTTCGTGATTCTGAACCCTAACATAAGCAACCTTGACGTCCAAATCAGGATAATGGTGAATTAAATCATGGTCCAGTGTGTCAAGGAAATGTCAGAACATTATCCAGCCATTAAAGAGGATAATTATGAAGTTTTTTGCAGCTGAAAAAAGGCTTCTGATATAATTTTTTAAGTAGGCTAAAATGTGTTTAATTTGAATAGATGTATAAAATATATATCCATCTTAATAAATATTGGAAAGGATGGAGAAGAGCTAGGACAATGAGGAGATCCAGGTTGAATTCTGGCCTTTGAACTGTCTCTCTAGGTGACAACTTCTCACAAGTCATTTGCCTTGCTGAACCTCAAATTTTTTACCTGTAAATAGGGTGATGTCACCTCATACTTAGGATTACTGGGAGCAGTGAATGAGCTAACATGTACAGCATGCCTGGCACATGGTAGGTGTGTGGGAAACATTCGCTTTCATCCCTATTTGTTTGTTTCTCCCTCTTTTTTTAATTATTGAAATGATCAAATTCTCACAAAGTAGCCCATGCTTCCTGTGGTTAAATCATTTGGAATATTTATGGGTTTCAATTATTTGATTTAGTTTGTCAAATAAAAGTGACAACCCATATTAAAGCTTACTTACAATTCTAATTTAAGCAGATGGCCAACAGAAATTATTCTGATTGTATATTTAGCAGAATGAGCATTACATAGTCCTTCTTATGGCATGATTAACCTTATTTCAAAATTGCCAGAACAGCTGTAGATGAGCAATATAGAAAAGTCTGAAAATTCATTAAACCATTCAAACCTCCCTATAGTGACAGAGCTACTGGCTTTTGTCCCCACATAGTGATAGGATTTGGGGGGATGTTAACATGACCCTTTTTCTCCCTTAAAAGGAAACCTTCACAGTTAACTTTGCAAACTTGGTTAAAGGGCAAATGGTGCAGGACTGGTTCATACGTGTGTTGTGACTCTCTTACTCATGACTTCCTCATACCCTCACAGCCTTACACATGTGACAGATTATTTTCAAAGATGTCGGCAAAAATCTCCCCTCCTCTGTGAAGTCTGGCCGCTTTGCTCTTACCTGCTTCTCCCATAAGATGGAATCTGTCTACACTCCTTAAATCTGTCCTGGACTTGCAAGTTATTGACCAACACAGTACACCAAATGTGACAGTGTGCAACTTCTAAACTTGGGCCACAAAAGCCCCTGCAGCTTCTGTTCTCACCCTTTTGGAACCTGGGATCAGCCTGTGAAGAAGTCTGGGCTGGCCTCCTTAAGATAAGAGCCACACCGAGGGAGGCCAGGACAAAAGCTAACACGGCAGCCAGACACGCGATGCTAACACTCAGAACACCCAGCTCGAGCCACCGGAGGACAAGCAGCCCCATGGGTGACCCCAGGTGTAACCAGCACAAGAGCCACCCAGCCATCTGAGACCCACCCAAACTGCATACCCTCAGAATTGTGAGCACATAGCATGGTTGTTGTTTTAACCCTTAAATTTTGGGATGCCTTTTTAGGTAGTGGTAGATAACTGATGGAGAAAACATTGCTAATAAGTCTCAGTCTTTCCCACTAAACCTCACATCCTTCCCAGTGTTTCCTAACAACCAATTTATCAGGGTTGGTGCTAAAATGAAGCCTACTAGCCTAACATAAAGACTTGCTTTCTTTTCTTTTGTTTTATTTCTTTCTGCTCTCACAATTCCCTCATCCACACCTCCACTCTAGTCGCAGATTGTGTGGGCCGTGTTTCCTCATCACACCTCTTAAATTTTCCAGTAAGTCCCTCTAAAAAGAAGGTGGGAAGTGGGCTGCACTCCGGCGACGTAGTGATCAAGGTGAATATTTTTCTGGCGCAATTTGCAATAAACATGAAGTCATCTGTTCTCTTATAGCAATTCTCACCCTCTCTGAGATACTATCTATATAAATAACAATCTACCCATCCTTTTGGATGGATAAATATTCTTCCTATTTCAATTAGAGTCTGGGGGGCGGACAGTGGACTTGAGAGTGGTACTCAGATCTACTTTCACCACACTTAGACCAGAAAAGGGCAATTCTGTACTATTATTGTTCTCTGTGGACTGGTTTCTAAGGGTTCTTCTTGTCTTCAGCAGTATTCCTGATCAACTGATTATCTCTGGGATCCAACCACATTCCCATGGGAACTTGTATGAAGCTACATCTTATGCAATCTTCCCACCTCATCACTTCTACATCTGAGCCAATTTCACACAAAAACCAATCTTTCTTTGCCTCTATTTTTTTTTCTCTCTCTCTGTCCTCCCACTTCGATAATCAGAGCCAAGAATTATTTATCCTAAAACCTATAGGAAATGTGTTGGGCATAATTTATAGAAATTAGGTTGTCCAGAAGAAAAATCTGCATGATAAGGAAGATGCTTCTTGATCTACTTTGGCCTTTACTTAACTCGAAACCTCCACATACAATTCTGCAGTGCACAACTTGCACTGCTGAACATGGCAGCCCTGGCTAGACTACTTTCCTCTGCCATTCCTTCAGACATCCACAGGACTACTCCATCATAAAATCATAAGAGAACGACATAGATAAAGTTGGTGGCCTTATGGATGAGAATTGGGAGAGAGATGAGAAGAAATGAAATCTTCATCTTTAACAAACTCTACCCAGATTGTAGGTGAAGTATTGCAAAAACTATGGCTATATATTCTGTGATCTATTTTTACTGGTCGTATTGTGAGTGGCAGAAAGAAAGAGCAGAAAATCAGCAATGACCTCTTGAAGTCTGGACAACATTCTCTCCTTTGATAAAGTCCACTTCCGAAGGCTGGTCCGTGTGGGAGTGCAAAGGCCTCCGTGGAGGCCCGTTGTAGAGAGCCTCCCCTGCTCTAGAGCTTTTTATTGGGTCAGCCCACGCTCAACTGCAGCCACCTCACAGGTCAGCTTCTCTTCTCATTCAAACCTGCTTGTCTCTCTTGCTTACGAACTCTTAAATAGGGTTTGGGAGCCAGACCACCCGCCGGATGGCAGTAGGTACAGGACCGATTGCCTCTGGAAGGCAGTAGCAGGGCAATTGCTAAAACTTTCACTAGTGGTAAACTGACGTGGGACACAAATGGAAGGGAATGTGCTGACAGGTGCAGTGTCCCAGGCACTAGTAAGACTGTGGAATCAGATGGCTGTCGCTGAGGCCGTGGATGCGTTGGAGACAGACAAGGAAAGGCGGCTGCTAAGGCGAGGTGCGGAAGCCAAGGCGCTCCTTTGCGGCATGTGCAGAGACGCTCATCTCTGCAGCTACATGGGGAGAAAGCTGAGGCCTGGGCCCAGGAATTCGTTATACAGAGAGTGGAGCTCCAGAGAAGACTGAATCCACCACTCCAGGAAGTGCTGTGGCAACTTCAGGGCCCTTACTGGAAAGGAGCGAGACCCCGAGGCTTAGGTTGGAAATCCTGAATTCCCAGATTCTCTGACTCCGAACCCAGAGAAGAGGCCCACTCCTCTACAGCAAGGAACGCTGCACTCCTTGCTCATGAAAAATGCATCAAACTCTGCTTTGCAAGGTACCTACTTTAACATAATTGATTTTTATAGAACGCCGCACACAACAAAAGCAGGTTCGCGTCCATTTTAAGCACATTTGAGTGAACATTCACCAGTACAGACCCCATGCGGCCCTGTACCTCAAGTCGCAGTGGTTTTAAAAGAATTGGAACCATACAGAATATGTTCTCTGACCACAACAGAATTAACTGAGACAGAGTAACAGAGACACCTTGGAAAATTCACAAATATTTGAAAATTAAATACCACACCATGAAGGAAGCTTTGGATCCAAGAAAAAAAATCACACAAGAAATTTTAAAATACTTTTGGTGAGATAATAATAAACACCAGCCTATCAAAATTGTTGTGTGTAGTAGAAGAATTCATAACTTATATTTAGAAAAGAAAAGATGCCGAGAACCAACTCTCTGAGCTTCTGTCTTGAGGATCTGGAAGAGAAGAGCCAGCGCCGGGGAGATTTCAGCACTTGCGATGCAACATGGTACAACCACTCCAGAAAACGGTTCAGCAGTTTCTTATCCAGCTGAACATATGCTTAGCACATGACCCAGCAATTCTCAATCTAGGTATTCACCCAAGAAAAACGAGAACATATGTCCACACAAAGACACAAGTATTTATAGCAGCTTTATTCATCATAAGCCAAATTGGAAACCTAAATAGTAATCAACAGGTAAACGGCTGAACATACTGTGGTATATCCCTGTAGCGGAGTACTTCTCAGCAGTAAGAGAGAGCAAACCACTAGCACATGCAACAACATGGATGAACCTTAAAAACGTTATGCTGGGCCAAAGAAGCTAGACACGAAAGACTCTAGGATATATAATTCCACTAATAGTAAATTCTAGAAAGGGCAAAGTTTTTCTACAGACATATCATAACAGAAGATTAGTAGTTTCTTGGGGTTGGAGGTAAGGCATGTGGAGCAGGGGTGATTGAACACAAATGGATGTGAGAAGCTTTGCCAGGACCAGCTGAGTTGCCGGCCAAGGTTAAGTGGCTTCTAGAATAAGCAGCAAAGGAGGGAGATAACGAGCATCAGCGCATTGATGAAGCTGTACTTGCTCCCACTAATCTTTCCCTTGCAAGCTTCTTCAGGAGAAAAGACCTACTGGAAAACTGGAGGTGCCATTCCCTGATGGGTGAGCTTCCTGGATGCAGGAAGTGGACCTGAGCCATGCAAGGGGTGGACTGTGGTGGGCAGTGGGTCACACAGGTGCCCGCTTATCGCTCCCTCAGCTCTGACTGTTGACTGTTGCCAGCACATGGCCAAGTCCCTTCCAGGGCTTTGCCCTCGGCCAAAGGAAGCTGACTTGCTGGAAGTTATGTCCCCTCCCTGGGGGCAGTTCCCATCTGATGACTGGTTGGTTCCAGGATACAAAGACCTGTCTCAATGAAGGACCCCTCTGAGGAGCCATGGCAGCTGCAGATGTCCCTCCAGGGCCAGCCAGGGCCCCGTTACAGTCTCTTCACTGTTCAACTTCACCCTCTGCCCAGTGTGGCTCCCACGCCCAGCTTACAGATGTGGCTCTCTAGAGAACTCCCCAAATAACCTCCTGCACGTACATCTCTGCCTCAGAGGCTGTCTCCCAGAGAACCTGACCTCGGATACAGGAAACTTTGAAGTTACAAAAGGGGAAGTGTGGATTTAGTGAGATCAATTGCGTCTTGCTCAGACAGCACAGGCGTCAGCCCTTACTGCTAGAGTGGCGTCACCAACTCCTGTTCTGGGCACACAGTCATTGTTACTGCCTCCTCCCAATCCCCCACTCACAGTGACCAGCACCCAAGACTCATTCAATATTTCACAAGGGATATTTCTGGAAGCTTCCAGAAATTTAAATTTTTACAGTGCTCTTCCTGTAACATTGTCCCGTTTTGTGTTTTTGAAAACATTATACTGCTTGGGGCTTTTTCATCTGAATTATTTCATTACAGTGAAATACATTAATTTTCAAGGTCATTAAAGGAAACAGTAAAGGGGACAAACAGGAAAGGTTATCATCAGCAACAGATGTTTTAGGGGATGGTCGCTGTGTAATGGGAACATTTTTTGAGTACATATACATGTAACTGTGCAGATCTGAGTTATGAAAGAGAATTTTTCTGGTGCTCACTCTTAAGATAAACAGAGAAATCAGGAGAATGATGCCCAGGTACACCGAGAGAGCTTCAGAACAAAAGTGTTTCACGAGCTAATTCATGGGCCACCGGGGTAGAGGATGCGCCACGGAGACAAAGTCCTTAGGGGATGAGACCAATTTTGTGCCCACAAAAGGGACAACTACCACCCAACCTGTTACCAATATAGGCTTCCAAAGGTATTAAAAGATATTTTAAGATGAATTGTGAGAATTTCCTCTTCTTAAAAGAGCAACAAAGCATTAACATCTAAAAAGTCAACTCGTATTTTTGTCCCTGATTACAAAAAATAACACGTGCTGAATTTTAAAAAGTTGGAAAATACAGAATATTATCAGGAAGAAAATAAATATTTCTGGTCAAGCAAAGAAAACCATTTTTTAACATTTTGACATATTTCTTTCTAGGTGTTTGGATAAATAAACATAGAAATAATTCACATATATAATTTAGATGATACTATATATTCAGTTGTGAACCCCACCCTTTTTCTTTCTTCCTCTATGGTTTGCTTGTGTAATTACTCCCCAGGGAAGCCCCCCGGAGGGTGAGGTGGACAGGGAAACAGAATAGCCACTCTTTGCCTACAGAGCCCACCCTGGAGGTTCGGGGCCTTACAGTTTACTGCTGAATACTTTAGTCCGTGGATAAACGTAGTTCCAGAATTTTAACTTAAATAATATTTTTCCAATATTATCTGACCATCTTTTCCAAAATGTTTTTGTGTTTATTTCTTTTATAGCTAAAAGCAAATTCACCCTCTGTGAAAAAAAGTCAAAAACAAAATTGAACATACCGTATGATCTCAATTAAGGTCAGGAATGTGGCCTGGTCCTGCCTGCTGGGAAGTGTGTCTGGAACAATGCTCACCCGGTTGTTCAACAAAGAGACAGATACATACAAGAGGGAGTGCACTTCCACCAGCCCCTTTCCATCTGACCGCTCAGGTTTCTCTACTTCCCCTAACTCATCTTCAACCCATTTTAACAGGTTGTGAAATCCATTTCGTGAGTCATAATCAGCATTGTGAAAAAATAATTCAGTTGGAGAGAAAAGAGAAGAATAGAACATACCGAAGCGTGCCTCGCATAGCAAAGGTAAGCGTCGCTTCGTGAAACATTTGTGTTGGCCACGTGTGTGTGTAACTTGCCATGACGCAAAATGTATTCTTACTGTGTGTCGTGAAAGCCGCTCTCTAACATCTTTCTTCCGTAGTCTGAACAACTGTTGAAAAGCATCACTTTCAAAACAGTGTTCAGACTGTCAAAGATCCCTACCATCCCCACACCCGCTCCTGCCCGCCCCTGACACACACACACACACACACACACACACACACACACACACACACACCACCTATCTCTATCCCCTGTCCTCGTTCCTGGCTATGTTTTTTTTAATTGCATAGGAAGAGGAATAAAGAAGGTTATAAAGATTGAGGAACAGATAGCAAAAATACTTTTAAAGTCAAGGAAGAAATATCAAAAGAAGGGAATCTACCAAATGATTATAATGACTGTCTCTCGGTGATGGTTCTGCAGGTGATTTTTAATTGTGTCTTTCAGTTGTTCTATAATTATCTCAGCTTTCTAGCAGGTAAAAGCTCAGACTTCAGAGTCAGACAGACCTGGGTTCAATGACAATTCCAAACACTCACCAGGAACTGAAATCTCAGAAACAGTTCCACTATATCAATAAATAAATACAACATTCTAGAACTTTTAAAAATCTTGAATATTTTTATGTAAGGTTGCATTCTCTCTGTCACTGGCAATACATTAAACTTTGGGCCCTCCATGTTCCCACTGGGATTGTTGCAGTCAGCAGGTGGTCATCCTTGCTTTTCTTGGGCTACCTAGAGTGAGTCAACTTTTTCATCTTCTCTTCTCTGATATATAATTTTTTAATGCAATTGGAAATTGGATTTTAGAACATTGTGTTGAATCAAGGGATACAGTGGCTATGTTTCTACTGGACTTAGTCTCTAGTGAGTTATTGAGCTTTTTAATTTTTCTTTTGAGAGAGGGATCTCACAATGTTTTCCAGGCTGGAGTGCACTGCCACAATCAGAGCTCACTGCAGCCTTGAACTCCTGGGCTTGAGGAATCCTCTTGCCTCAACCTCTTGAGTAGCTAGGACTACAGTTTTGCACCACCAAGTCTGCCTAATTTTTAAGAATTTTTTTGAGATAGGGTCTCACTATGTTAGCCAGGTTGGTTTCAAACTCCTAGGCTCAAGCAATCCTAAAGCGCTAGGTTTATAAGCATGATCCACAGAGCCTGGTCAAACTTTTCAATATTAAGCTTCAGGGCTGATAGTCCTTATTTCACAATTTTGAGATTCCTCTCCAACCACCCAAAGGTTCATTAATAATGGCAAGAATGTATAAGCAGAGAGCCCTTGCTTTTTTATCCACAATATATTTCACATGAATTCATAAACTTCATAAACATTTCTTGCTCCATGAATAATCAGTACCCTGCAATGCCATCATGAACATCCATGAGAACAGCAACACCTGCTGAGCCAGGACTGGGTACTAGCTGCAGCCCCACCGCTAACTCACCTAGTGACTTTGAGAAAGTCACTTCACCTCTTTTAGTCTCATTTTCTTCATCTGTAAAATACATGATTTGGATTGGTTTACCTCTAAGCTTTGTTCAACCTTTAAAATTTTATTATTCTGTTCTTCAGCTAATGATCCCATTAAAAGCATATAATGTGATACATCAATAACACTAATGGAATTTTTTAAGACTAATGACGGTTTCAAAGTTTTCACTATCATTCAAATTTATTTTTAGAATAAGACTGGCTGTGGAATTTGCCCTTTAAGGATTCCCAACACCAAATATGGTGAGTAAGGTGGGAAAAGGTGGGGAAGGATAAGAAAATGGAATTGGAAGTTATTTTATATCCTAGTATGTTGGTGTAAGGCAGATGAGAAGTTAAAATAGGAGACAGCATCCAATAAAGTAATGAATCCTTTGTTGCTAAGAACATCACTGCTAGTTGTGGTAGTATCACTTACAACAAGTTTTCCTAGAACTGGCTAGTTCCAAAGATGATCCTACCTCAATAAAATTCCACCTGATAATTTCCATTAGTGAGTCAATTTCCATTTATCTTGTATTATTTCCCAAAAGATATTATCGTCCTTGACCCTCATTGCTGTCCAGTATCTATCTGCCCCTCCTCTCACCATGACTTAAATCCACAGTGAATGATCTCTAAGAACAGTAACCTTATTTTCTGAGCCAAAAATCAAAGCATATTGGGATTATTCAGAATTCTGAGCCTACCTAGTAGCAAGAAATTTTACTGTTAAATAATATGTGAATTCCCAGCATAAATTATAGTTCACATGGACAGGATATTTGAAATCAGAACGGCTACTATATTTCTAACATTCCTACCAATGCCCAGAAACTGAGATAGTATGATTCTAACTATGTCCAAATCATAATAATAGCTACCTTCTGTTGCACCCTTATCTTTGCCAGCCACTGTGCAGTGGACCTTGCCTCTACCGTCTCTTGGAATCCTCACAACAACCCTATGGGTAAGTATTCATGTGTTACCCCCATTTTACAAATGAGAAACTAAGGCACAGAGGGCTTAAATGATATGCCCCCAACCACACTGCTAGTAACAGACATAGCTAGGATTTATATGTAGGTAGATCTGAGCTCCAGTAGTTTAAGTTCTTAGGCACTAGGCTAGACAGGACTGTCTCCTAAGAAAATTTCTAAGGCTGGAGTTATGTGCGAGATCATCTAATCTACTTCAGCTGTCTGAGAGATTAACTGATGTGTCCAAACTCACCCAGCTAGTTAGTGGTACTCTAGGACCAGACCTCTAGAGTCTCTGGGAGATGTATTGCAATGAATAAGAGCCAAAGTTTATTTAGTGGTCAAAATGTACCAGACACTGAGCTGTGCACACCTGAAGTATATTATCTCATTAGTCCTATCAGCACCTCCAGGCATTATTTGTATCTCTACCTATAAAAGAGGAAATTGAAGCACAATAAGATTATACAGAGTCACACAATTAATAAGCCAAGATCCAAACCTTGCTAGTCAATCTCCAAAGCATAGGTTTATGATTACCATCTATAAAGGCCCAGGTAAGGAAATTGGCTGACTGTGGTGGATCTGAAGTCTCCTCTGTTCCTAGGACCTGCACACCATGTCCCTGGGCTAGGTCTTGGCATTGGCCTTTCTTTTATCATTGTCTGATCTCACTCTCTTTCTTTTGTGGTTTGGCACTGACCACAAACTGTCCTCTGAGCCAGTTCCTGAGTGACTGTACCAAATTCCTTTTCCACTTAAGCAATTCCTGAAACTACTTTAACATAAATCCAGGAAGGAGAGCAAGAATAATCATCCCATAATTTCTCAACGTGTTTTAATCTTAGAAAATACTTCCTGAGTATTATGCAAAAGATATGAATATTTTTATGACTCTTGGTACATATTGCCAAATTGTCTCTAAAAAAGATTGTGAAAATATATAGTCAACAACAAAATATGAGACTATCATATCATCATGAGCATTGGGTATTTTCATTAGACTATTAACGACTTAAAAAAACAAAGATTACACTCTGGGAGGCCGAGGCGGGTGGATCACTCAAGGTCAGGAGTTTGAGACCAGCCTGAACAAGAGTGAGACCCCATCTCTACTAAAAAATAGAAAGAAATGATCTGGACAACTAAAAGTATATATATAAAAATTAGCCAGACATGGTGGCACATGCCTGTAGTCCCAGCTACTCAGAAGGCTGAGGCAGAAGGATCGCTTGAGCCCAGGAGTTTGAGGTTGCTGTGAGCTACACTGATGCCACGGCACTCTAGCCCAGGCAACAGAGCAAGACTCTGTCTCAAAAAAAAAAAGATTAAAACATATTCTTCAAGTCATTCTCATATTGAAAGAAATCTTTGAGTAAGCAAAGAAGTATTCTCCATGGTTTAGCTGTATCCTAGTGGCTTTTAAAATTAAAAAGGAGGAGACATGGACATGATTTCCAGAGTAATAGGGAGGTCTCTTATTTCTTTTTCTGATGAAGAGGGAAAAAAGATAAGAAAAATATTTTTGAAATAATGTTTCAATTGACTTTACTGGAAATTGTGTTAAACAAAATCAAGCAAGAACTAAATAAATGGAGAGATATTCCATGTTCATGGATAAGAAGACTCAACATTGTCAAGATGTCAGTTCTTCGCAACCTGATCTTTGGATTCAATGCAATTTCAATCAAAATCACATCAAGTTATTTTATGGCTATTGACAAACTGATACTAAAGTTTAAATGGAGAGGCAAAAGACCCAGGATAGCCAACACAATAATGAAGAAGAATAAAATTGGGGAATTGCCATTACCCAGCTTCAAGACTTATTATAATGCTACAGTAATCAAGATAGTATGATATTGAAGTAGTGTTGTGGAAGTCTCCAAAAGCTTCCACTAACCTTCCTAAATTAACTTTTCTTTCTTGACTCTGAGATTTCTACATCAGACCTTATAAAAATAATTTGTGGAGCCAGAAAAGAGGTGAGAAGGTAGAGGTGGAAAGGTACTTTAGGAACATTTTATTTGGTTAATTTGTGTGCATCACCCCATTGAATCCTCCAAGGACACTTTGAGGTAGATAATATTAGCCCTATTTTTAGACAAATAAACTCAACTTAGACCAGATGAACTCAAAAGATTGGTTTGCAGCCATTTAAGGAGCATGTGCAGAAATGCAAATCAATGCTCTGCTTCCTTTATTGAGAAAGTCTTGCTATGAAAAAAAACACAATAAATTAAGCACTGTGCTTTCGGATGTGATTTGTTTACAAGCTCCTTATCTTACTTTAGAGTTGAAACGAACAGTTCTTGGAAGAACAGCCTTCTCTTCTCTAATCACACTCTGAGTAGCACATTGTAGACATTACGATGCTGTGACTAAGAGCACACTGTCTTGCATTAGACTACCTGCACTTAATCCAGGTGCTGCCACCAACTAGCTGTGCAACTTTGGGCAAGTTTTTTAAGCTCTCCAAACCCATTTCCTAATTTATACAAAGGAGATCGTAATATTCTCTACCTTTTAGGGATATTGTAAGGATAAACGAGACTATGTTTAATATGCACACACGCTAACACATACACAACTGGCATATGAAAAGGCATAGAAAATGCTAAATAAATATTTAAAATTTTTATTATTACATAATCTGCTGAGGGTTACATTGTTAGATTCATAACTATTACTGGATTCACAATTCTCTGCCTTTGAAGCCCATAGTCTTAACCATTGAGCAAACTGCCTCTTAAAAGACCCTTGCTGTTTCTCTAACACACTGTGACTCTAAGTTTTGGGAATTTGAGGACTATAAGCTGCATCTAGACAGCCACTACCGGGCACAGGAACATCCAAATTCTTCTGAATTTCTTATGAAAAAGTAGCTAAGACCACTAGCCCTTACACAAGCCTTCATAGTCTGTACAGATACAGCTTTGGGACCTGCTAGCACCTGCTCCAGGAAGGCTCACAACACAAAATTTCAAAATAGTCAAATTAGAGAGCAGCTAGTATTCATATTAGGAAAGAGTTATTTTGAATAATCTCTCCAGCTTGCATCACATGTATTTTCTTAAAAGGGTAAAAATAGGACTCAATCTACAGCTTTTAAAATTTATGCATAAAATAGGATAGTTATTAATAATAAAGGGAAAAATAGCAAGCTCTGATGTGGCTAGATGCCGAACACCATCTTTGGGGCATCGTAAGATAGCACAAGAACAGGCCAGTTCTGTGCTTTGACTCTTGCCACTCACCTTCTAGATGGTATGTGTCAGAGAGAAGGAACATTAATTCCTTCAATCACAGTTGATCAGGTTAGCTTTGCTGTGTCTCTTGGAA
This sequence comes from Avahi laniger, assembly GCA_963575035.1. Taxonomy (NCBI): domain Eukaryota; kingdom Metazoa; phylum Chordata; class Mammalia; order Primates; family Indriidae; genus Avahi; species Avahi laniger. The sequence continues at coordinate 47,706 of CAUYSK010031031.1, forward strand.
GACTTTCCCCATTGACTTTCCAATGAGCAAATGAAGCTAGCTGACCTCACGTTTCTTAAGTTTCATATACCTCTTATTTTGAACAGTGAAATTCCTAATCCAAGTGAAAAAAAGCCAAGTAAGAAGAGAAGTCATAAAGCCCCGCCCTGGCCAAATCTCCCATCAATGTCGTAAGACTTGGCTAAAACGTGACCACAGCATGGAGCCTGGGGTATCATTACAGTAAACTAACTGGAGAGGAGAACTCTCTTTATTTCATTACATAGTGTTAAAGCCAAAGAAGACAGACTGGAAAATATTCTCCTCTTAGTAAATTTCTTTGTGTGTTCTCGTTTTTAAAAAATTCCACACACTGTGTTCTGTAAGTGACATTGCTATGCATGTTCTCCGTTTCGAAAAAGAATGCTACATCTAATTTTACATTTCCATAATATTTCATGTACTTCAGCTTTTCCAAAATCCCCATTTCCTGCCACACAAGTCTTGATCTTATTACATTCAAAATAGAAGCAAATAACTTGAAAACCGAACTCTCAATTTTTTTCACATCTTCTATTTTATCATTCAAAGGGTCAATATTTTACACGTGTCGTTCTTTCACTTCAGACACCAGTAAGGAGTCTACTCCATTCCATTTTCTAGAATTAGCTGCAATTTACATGAGATCTGCCTTGTTGAAATGCAGGCTGGCTGTGTTCCTTTCTTTGATTCAAATACCAGCAATTTGCTTCCTTTAATAAGCATATTTCTTCGTTTCAATATTTTCTTTCACTATGCTGGAGGAAATACTAATTAAAAGAATGTTTAAACATGGGTTGAGGCTGCTTTGCCCAGGTCGAGGGGTTAGCAGACAGGCTCCGCTTTCTCTCTTGAGGTCTCCTCTGTGGTTTCAGGTCCTGAGTTCTCAGAAGGAAGCACTGGAGCTCACAGAAAGCTCTGGCAGCAAGAGCAGGATGACGACGGAGAGCAGGAAATGGGGATGAGCATGTAAGGTGTTCCAACCAAGTCTTGGTGACGATTCTTTAAAGGACATGCTGCCAGGTTCCAGCAAATAATTGCGGGCATCCTTTTATTGTCCCTTCAACTACATAATCACAGTTCTGGGTAATCAGGTATCCTTTAATCACTGGTTCTGTTGTGCCAAAAATAAATGGGTTTGCATTTCCTTTGATTCATTGGAGAGCTGAAGGGCAGAACTCAGGCAGAGAATCTGGAGAATATACATTGTTCACATTAAATAAAAATATTTGGGAAGATCTGTTTTCAACTAGCTTAACAAAGGATCTGACGCATCGAGAAGGATTCAATAAATGTTGAAATAAGACAATTCTTAACTCGTAGACCTCAGTTTTCCTATCAATAAAAGTAAGAGAAATGAATGAAATTGCTTCCCAGTACTCCTTTCCAAAGATCATTTTTATTATGTATGTTCTTGAGGAATATTCAAAAATATTTTTACCTCCAAAAGAAATACTTATGAAGTAACAATTCATTTGTTTTCTCATTTATTTATTCAAAGATATATATATAACTCCTAATCAGAGCTTCTCATCAGCAAGAGATGAACAGGGTTAGCACATCAAACTGACAGAATACTTGCCAAAGGCAAACAAACGTATTTTGGTTAGCTTGCATGCATGGTCTTATCATAGGAAAATGTATGATTTCTGTTAAATTCTTAGAAAAACTGAAATTAGCTTAGAGACTTTTTTTGTTATCTGGGCAGACCCTGAAGTTGAGAGACACTGGGATAGCTGATTAGCACATTTCTCCACTGGTGATTGCTGCAGTCCTGTGATTCTTCTATTCTTGCCAAATTGGACAAGATAAACAAACACAGACTTGAAGAAAACATCACAGGAGAGAGAGAATGTAAAGAAATATATTAAACCATTCCCTTCTAATGGCCAGAATAATAATCTTTGCTATCCGATGACAATCATTTATTTCTTGTAGAAATTTCAATATTAGAAATAATAATTTTCCTCAGTTTTAGTAAGCACTGTTGCGTCCACTTTCTTTTATAAACCAAAGGACAGTGCAAAGAGAAACTTTAGCTTCTGGATTTTGATCCTTTACTGATCCTTGACATCATAACCAATCATCAAAAATCATGTCAAGATAAAGAGCTGAGTTCCATTCATCCTGAGCTTTGAGATGTAACTCTTAACTGCTGGAGATTTATCAGCCAAGAGAAATAGAATGTACTTCTTTGATCAAAAACCTCCCATTCTGTTGGCCCACCCTCTCTCATCCCGAGCCACCTCAATAATTTAAGATGAAATCCAAACTCGATCTGTTAATCAAGGCTCCACAATCTAGCTTCAATTTATATCTTCAATCATGTCTCCTTTGTAGTTCAGTTCAACTGAACAAATATTCGTGAGTCCCTTTTATGTGCCAGACCCTGTAATGGACAAGAGGATTACAAAGATAAACAAAACTCTATCCCTGCCCAAAAGATACTCACAGCCACTTATATGAGGAGGAAGGTTTTGACGTAGATTTCACAGAAAACACACAGTTGCCTGCCTTGTTGGATTGTTGGAAGGATTAAATGTAAACATATAAAGGGCTCAAGCACGGCACTAGGCAAAGAGTAAAATCTGGCTAAAATGGTGTAATCAGATGTGGCAGGTCCCTCGCTGGTGGCTTTGGCTTCACACCCTCCACACACCCTCACACAGACACGCACACACCTCCCACCGTGAGACCCACAGTCTATTGCCCCATCTTCTAAACAGACCAACCCACACAGTACACTGATAAATCATTTAGATTCTACTGAAAATTTCACAAAGAAACAGAGAAGAGAATTTAGAAACAAAATGCAATAAAATTCTCTATTAGACATTTCTGTGCTTCCTCTGAGAATTTCCTCTCCAAATTCTGCCATTCATGTCTACTCACCACCCCACCCCTACCATCACCCTAGACAAAATCCACTCTATTTGGTAAGCACTGGTCCTCCCCACTCAGGGAGAAAAATCAGCCTAATAGTTTAGGGGCTGTGATCCCCTAGAAATCACTGGATCTTCTATGTCTCGTACAAGCATGCCCCTTTGCTGTTGTTCTAGAAGGGTGAGGACGTTGATGGAGGGCCTTCTCTCCCTTATCAATTTTTTTATGCAACAAAAAGCCAATCTGTTGTAAGCAAGAGGGGATTATATCACCCTTTTGAGAAAATAAGATTTTCTCCACACTTTTGGACTCAAAAACAGTAAGCACCAAATTTCTTTGGACCTGAACATGTCACCAATCTCTATAATTAAATGTCAACCAAGCTCAGGGCAGAGAAAGAGATGGCCAAGAGGGAATTTCTTTTCCTGGATTTTGGCCCCTGGCCTTTGCATTTGACACTGCTTCCAGGATCAAGAGCTCAGTCTTTCCAGCTTGCCCAGAACTCCACTCTCTGTGCTGTCCTCCCTCCTCAGATCCTCCCTGGATACATCCCCACTCTCCGTGGAATTCACTCCACTCCCCATGATTTGCTGGTACATCTGAGTAGAATCACGTGGCTTGAAGCAGAAAAGAGCCAAGTCTTCTTAGAGACACTTCGTAATTTTCTCTTGTGGCTACTTGCTCTATATCTTCTCCCCTTCCATCTCAGGACCAGGAAATTACACCAGCACTAAATGAAACTCTCAGCACCCCTCCTTCTGCCAAGGACACTCCATGGGTCCAACCAGAAAGCTCTTGGTTCCATTTACAACATCCTCAGTAGAGAGAGGGTTAAACCACTATGAATACCACACTGAATACTGTGGCTGTGTTTCATGCTACTGTACTCAATATAACTGCATTTCTTCTTTGAGTATCAGGTCCATTATCTTATGCAACAGCACAATAAATAGTGAGGTGTCGTTTTACATTTGACTAGATTTTGTGATTGGTACACTCATAAGAGGAACGGTCACTTTGCTGTCCCTTTGGATGCTTCTCACTCGAGGTGGACCTCCTTCTGTTAGGAGTCTCTGCATTTGGAATCTGGACCCTCGCGGTACCAGTAGGGAGAGGCACAAATGGGCTCCTGCCCTAGACCCAAGGAGAGGTTATATCTTCTCCCTCAGGAACACACATTTTCATTTGGAAGCCTCCAAAGGACAGAATGTGGTCACCGCTGTCCTTGGGAATTTTTGCAAACACAGTCATCCTAAGGAGAAAACTTGCTTTGTTCTAAAGCACTTGGATTCACATTCCAGAACCTAGAACCTCCTTGGAGCTCTGCCATCTCATCTCCTGGGAAATTCTGCTAAAACCCAAACAGTGCAGAGCAGCTCCTCAGGGCGTCTGGCAGCTCAGAGCTCCATGTCTGCTCCACACAGCTGCTTTATTTGGCACCCAAGCAGAGCTGGTTCCTCTTCTTCTCATGCTATCAAGATGTTTCTTGCTTCTGATAATGAAATATTAATAATAATATTTACACAAACAAGCCCCTCATTGTACCAAAAGATCTCGAAGTGCTTCCGAAGTAGTCTGCCACAAATCCAGGGTCAGATATATCAGTGGGATGTCCAGTGTGGTCCCTGAGAGCAGCCAACTGATTATCAAGAGAGCACAGCAGAAGGGACAATTGCTGTCCATAGGACAGTGTGATGGACAAGCTACCAGCTGGAAAAGAGCACTAGGAGCACTCTAGGGGATGTGCATGGATTAAAGTGCACACAAACTAAAGAATGGAATGTTCGGATGCAACTCTCCCATGATAAAGAAGCTCTTAGTGGCCGTTTGCTGCCAGTTTTCCTCTCTGCCTTCTTCTGGCTTTCTCTGGGGGCCTGAGCTCCACCTCACTGAATCCAGTTGGATGGATCAGTTCTCAAGGTGCCTCATGCTCTCTAGCCAAGGAGTGTGCAGGTGGCCCAAAACAGGTCAGTGACTCCAACTCCTTCCTAGAACAAGAATCATATGAGAGTGAGGAAGACAATGAACTGGTTGAAGCTGATAAATTCCAACAGCAAAGCCTGACAATACTCAAATAGTTCATGCTACCAAGACTCTTTGGAGTCACCTGTTTATCTCACATAACCAAAACTTTGTACTCTTTGATTAATATCTCCTTCTCCCTCCAGATCCGAGAAACCACCATTCCACCTCCTGCTTCTATGAGTTTGCCTGGTTTGAAGTCATCATATTAGTGGTATCATGTAGTATTTGTCCTTCTGTGTCTGGCTTATTTCACTTAGCATAATACCCTTCCAATTAATCTATGTTGTCCCAAATGGCAGGATTCCCTTCTCTTTTAAGGCTGAAAGATATTCCACTGTATGTATAAGCCACATTTTATTTATCTATTCATTTGTTGGTGAGCATTTAGGTTGTGTTCATGTCTTGGCTATTGTGAATCAGGCAGCAGGAAATGGCAGTGCAGGTATCTCTTCAAGATCCTGATTTCAATTCCATTAGATATATACCCAGAAGTGGGATTGCCAGATCATATGGCAGTTCTATTTTTAGTTTTTTCTGTTTTCCATATTGTTTTCCATAATGGTTGTACCAGTTTACATTCTCACCAAAACTGTACACAGGTTTGCTTTTACCCATATCCTCACCAACAACAAATAAGGAGACTGAATTTGTAATAAAAACCTCCCAAAAAAATGAAGCCCAGGACCAGATGGCTTTGCAGTGAATTCTACCAAGCATTTAAAGAAGAATTAATATCAATCCTTCCTAAACTTTTCCACAAAAGAGAAGAAGAGGGAACAATTCCAAACTTTTTTTATGAAGCCAGTATTACCCTGATACCAAAACCAGACAAAGACACCACAATAAAAGAAAACTATAGGCTAATATTCCCAGTGAATATGGATGCAAAAATCCTCAACAAAATATTAAAACTGATCTCAACAGCATATTAAAAGGATCATATGCCATGACCAAGTGGGATTTATCCCTGGGATGCAAGAATGATTTAACACATGTAAATCACTGAATGTGATATACTACGTAACAGAATGAAAAATAAAAATTACGTTATTATCTCAACAGACATAGAAAAAAGATTTGACAAAATTCAACACCCTTTCAGGTTAAAAATGCTCAAAAAATTAGACATAGAAAGAATTTACAACACAATAAAAGCCATATGTGAAAAGTCCAGAGCTAACACTATACTCAGTGGTGAAAAAAGTGAGTTTTTCCTCTAAGATCTGGAACAAGGTAAGAATGCCCACTCTTGCCACTTCTCCTCAACATAGTTCTAGAAGTCATAGCCAGTTGGGACTTTCAGGAACAATTAGGCAAAAATAAGTAAATAAATAAATGCCTTCGAAATCAGAAAGGAAGTAGTAAAATTATGTCTGTTTGCAGGGCATGATCTTATATCTAGAAAACCCTAAAAATTCTGCAAAATTGTTGGAATTAATAAATGAATTCAGCAAAGTTGCAGGATACAAAGGCAGTTTCTATATGCTAACAATGAATTATCCCAAAAGAAAAATTTTTTAAATCTCATTTACAATAGCATCAAAAAAAATAAAATACTTAGGAGTAAACTTAACCAAGAGGATGAAAGACTTATATAATGAAAAATGTAAAACACTGATGAAAGAAAATAAAGCAGATACAGATATGTAAATGGAAAGACATCCATGTTCGTGGATTAGAAGAATACATATTGTTATGTATTGTCCATACTACCCAAAGTGATTTGCAGATTCAATACAATCCCTATCAAAATCCCAATGGCATTTTTTGCAGAAATTTTTTTAAAAATTCTAAAATTGATATAGAACCACAAAAGACCCCAATTAGCCAAAGCAATTTTAAGCAAGAACAAAGCTGAAGGTGTCACATTTCCTGATTTCAAAAAGGATTTCAGAGCTACAGTGATTAAAACAGTATAACACCAGCATAAAAACAGACATATAGGCCAGTGGAACAAGATAGAGAGCCCACACATAAACCCAGGCATATACAGGCAACTGACTTTGACAAGGGTGCCAAGATACACAACCCAGAAGGGATGGTCTCTTCAATAAATGATGTTGGGAAAACTCTATATCCACATGCAAAAGAATAAAATTGGGCCTCTGTCTTAGACTACTTACAAAACTTAACTCAAAATGGTTTAAAGACTTAAATGTGAGAACTGGAACCATAAAACTCATAGAAGAAAACATGGGGGAAAAGCTTCCGGATGTTGGCCTTGGCGATGACTTCCTGGATCTGACACCAAAAGCACCGGCAACGAAAACAAAAACAGACAAGTGGGGTCACATCACACTAAAAAGCTTCTGTGTGGCAATGGAAATAATCAAGAAAATAAAAAGGCAGTCTTCAGAATCGGAGGAAACATTTGTAAATCATATATTTGGTCAAGAGCTAATATCCAAAATATATTTAGAAACTTCTATCTTCTCTTCTTATATAAAGACACCAGTCAGATTGGACCTACTCTAACAGCCTACTTTTAACTCATTTACCTCTTTCAAGGCTTTTTTTCCAAATACAGTCACATTCTGAGGTACAGGGGTTTAGGGCCTCAACATATGAATTTTAGGGGGTATAATTCAGTCCATAATAGGTTATATAGAAGAATTATACAATGAATGAATGGCACAATTTTCCTATGAAAGCTAATTGCCTCCTAATGTAAGTTCTTCTATCCCCCAACCCCCAAAGACTCTGCAGTTCTAATGGTCCTTCTATTTTGATGTGTAACTACCTGTATTCATTTGCTGTGGCTGAATAACAAAGTACTGCAAACAGGTCACTTAGAACCACAGAAACCGCCTGAAATCAAGGCGTCGGCAGGTCCGTGTTCCTCCTGAAGACGACAGGGAAGGGTCTGTTCCAGGCTTCTCCCTAGTTTCTGGGAGCCCCAGGAAACCCTTGGCTCCTGGATGGGCATTTTCTCCCTGCATCTCCTAGAAGGTGCTCCTCTCCTTACATGCCTGTGTCTAAATTTCCTCATTTTATGAGGACGTCAGACATACTGGATTAGGGGCCCACTTTAATATGACCTCATCTCAAATAATTACATCTGCAATGACTTTATTTCCAAATAAAGTGTCACATTCTGAGTTACTGGGCGTTATAACTTCTCTATATGAATTTTGGGAAGGACTCAGTTCAACTCATAACACCATATGAGGTGCTAAAGGAATTCAGTGCCATAGACTAAAATCAAGGATCCTGAAATGTAAACAGACTTTTAACTTCCCCCACTGCCACTCACTCCTGCCAAAAAAAAAAAAAAGTTTGATTTATGATTCATGGATCAATCAGGTCCAAAGCACTTAGCCAAAATTAGTTTACTATGTTTATGTTTGAATTTTAAATAATAGCATAATTTATGACTTTCCCAAGTTGTCTCCTTGCTACAAACATTAATGTATTCTTTGATTGTAACAAACAGGTAAATGATTTACATGAAAAATTCTGTGGATCGTGTCATCTATCACTGACCAGCCAGTTGGCTTCTGCAAAGTCCAGAGAATCTTTAGTCATTAGAGAAGTCAAACGAAATAAAAACCTATTTTTAAGTGAGCCTAGAGCTCTGCATATATAAACTCCTTTGTGTCACGGACTAAACACATTAAATTACATCTTTTAAAAGCACTTACAAGGCATTTAGGCTTCACGGTCTTTAGTTTGAACACTCTGAAAGGCAGGAATAAAAGGTGTTTGAATTGGCTCTTATTTGGACGGAGCTGCTTCTGTTCAGCTTAAATAAAATAACAACTGTATGGTTTTTAATAGTCATCGATGACTCTTTGTGGTGGCTCTTTATAAAGGAAGACAAACAACATACCTTTGGAGTTATTTTTAGTTACTTTCTCCTCCCCTAGATTGTACCTCCTAGAATCAGGTTTAATTCAGGGCCTGAAGAAAGACCTGAGCTAAGGAAAACAAAAAACAAATAAGCAAAAAGCTTAATTCTTCTAATAAAAGGAGAAATAATTAGAAAATATACATTCTCTGACTTAGAAGAATGGAATAGGCGATCACAGATGATGCCCCAGGAGATGGAAACCAAAAGAGCTGCTGGGAGAGAAACTTCCCAGCCGATCTGGCCTGGGTGGGATCGTAATTTGCTCAATCCCTGGAAAAGCTAAGGAGACAGAGAAGACAATGTTAATTTTCAGAAATAAAACAGAGAGCCCAAGTTATCTATTTACTTAAAAAAATTGTAAAGTGTATAAAACATCAGCTTTGATAGTTACATTTTATATACTTAACTTTTAGCTGATGTTAAAAAAAACATGTCTGTATTCATTGTATTAGTCAATACCTACACACAAGGGAACTGGAATTCTGACTGATATTTAAACCTTGAGCAGTGCTTCTAAATTGCAGTGATAGAGAAAGAAGCCACTCAGATCAAATGTCACGTGTGGAATGGTTTTGTTACAAATCTCCAAATTTCTATAAGCAAAACCACAAAAAAAAGAATTACATGTTGACAAATGTCATCATGATGGTTTTTGTGTCATTTGGACTTTGTTACTTTTCTCTTCTGTTAAGTCGGAAACAGTTTCTTTGAAGGTAGACCAGGGGCAGGGACAGGCTGGCGTTAGTAACTGAGCTGCTGGCCTTTCGACATTTGACAGCTTACAGCAAACTGAGATAATTCTCACTACTGTCTGTCTCTGTGTACTTCTGCACACAACCCATCTGAACTGTAGTAGAAAAGGCTGAATGAAACATACTCAAGACTTCTTTGGATGAGTTTTACCCCTTAGCTAGAACTATTAGGTAAACGGTTATCAGCTTCTCTATTTTTTTTTTTGTTCATTTGTTTGATTTGACTGCTGTGATACTTCAACACATCTTCCCTCACATGTATAAAATCTGTGCATCATGTTTTAATGCTGAAATTACTGTTTAAGTAACAAACCCTCTGGGAAGTTTTGGAATATGGAGGTAAAGATGGACAAATCTCGAGTCATTTATTTTTCTCATGTTGGCGTAAACTCTATGAATATAGCTTCTTCATCTCGCTACAGCATCGTAGCACACCTGGTGCCTCTATTTGATTCTTCTACTAAATGAGCTTTTACTAAAACTAATTTCAATAAATTGATGCTTTCTGATTAGTGACTGTTGCAGCATGTAACAGTGGAATCAGAAGGTCAAACGAGATAACTCTCGATCATATCGGTGAGGGCCAGGGGAAGCATAACAAATCCCGCAAACCAAGGTGTGCACGGAAACATAAGAGGTAAGTCATCATTCTATAGAATTACACTTAATTTTAATGACTTTTCTCACTTAGATACCTGTTCATGGTACCCGGCCTAGCAGAGATGGGTTTTGCCAAAGTCTTCGTTGCGGGGGTTGGGGGCAGCAATTCCCTCAAGCACAAAAATTTGCAGAACTTAAAATTATTTTTTTTTGGCAACATTTATCCCCCAAGGATTATGAGAATAGCAGAGTTGTGAATGCCAATTGGGGAAGTGAACTGGAGAACTGGCTTTCTTCCCCCACCAAAAAGAGAAATGACCGGATTACTCATATGTGCAGTCAGATTCTCTGCCTCACCTTCTAATGTTTCAGCAGTTCTGGTTCCTCCAGGACCCAGCCTAGAGCTCTGTGACCACACTGCCCAGGATCAGACACTGAGTAAGGAGGCAATGGAGGTCTGAACTAATAGGAGAAGGAAATGAGCGAGGCCAGGTGTTCTGTAGGCTAAGCCTGTAGACCTAGAACAATGGACATACAAAGTCTTGGTTGATGCACTGTTGGGTAAACAAAGAAGGGTGAGCAAGAAGTCAACAGGTGACAGCCATAAAAGTTCTTGGGTCTTTTCTCCTATCACTTAATGCCATCACAGATCAGTGGAACACTATATGAAATTCTCTTCCTGATACATGAATTGATAGGGCCATGAGGTATGGCTGCTTTCCCCTGCCCCTGGTGGTCATCAGTGAGTACAGTTTTATAGAGCAAAGGATCAATAAATGTGTGTTGAGTGCATAAAGCAAAATTTCAATTGAACATTGGGTGATGGGCTAAAAGGAAAACAGACCTCAAAGCTATAATAGTAACACTTTTAATAAAAAGGCAAAACAGCACCTGCACTGCTTATAAAGTAAGACACAAATTCCATAAAGCCACACTAAAAAAATACCTTATTTCTTTCTATTCAGAAATTTTGGACCCAGAGTGGGAAGGGAAATTGTGAGGGAATAGGTGAAGGTCGGAAACTTTCTTCCCGCTCCCCCTTAGCTGTGCCCTCCCCATCCCGTCTCCCCTCATGCTCGACACTGGTAGGCTCTGAGACACACAGGGAGGAAACAAGAGATGAACTTCTCAGAGAAGCAGAAAGTGAAAAAGGAAGTGGAAAGGAATGTGGAGCGGGCAATTCTAGCAGCCAATGTTCAGGGAGCAAAATTCACAGTGTTTAAAATGTTTAAAGTGTTTAAAGAATCACTCAATTCTTCCTCATTCTGAAACTTCAGCATAGGTGCTCCTTCATAATTAGGACGACGCCTCGGAAAATAGTGCTGCAATGTGTGTTTGCTGGTTGTCTGTCCAAACCCCATCTCTCCATTCCTCCTTCCTCAAAGCTGCCTGATTCAGGCCCCCCTAGGGTTTGGGCAAAGCTGAAGCTAGGGATGGGACAGGTGACAAGCAGTTGATCTAGGCCACCCAGCAAGGATATTGTCAGGACTTTTCTGGGAATTTCTAGGCAAGAACTTAAAGCCATACTGGGACAATGAGGATAAATCTCCTCCAATGGAAGGTCCCTTGGCTCCTGCTTCTAGCAATAGGAAGATAAACCATTCGGAGAACTGTTCTCCCAAACATCATACTGAACTCTGTTGCATGTAACTTGCATGCCTCCATCCTATAGTTTTCCCTCAGAGAAACATGGCACAAGTCTGTTTGACCTTCCTCCCTCAGTCTAATATCATCTTTTGAAGCTAAATATCCCCGACTCCTCCAAAGTTGACACGTGTGACACACTTTCCAGAGCTCTCATCCATCTAGATGCTATCTGGGCTTCCAGGAACACCCTTAAAATATTTTTGTTAGTGTCTGATATGGAGTACAGTGACTCGGTCACTATAATTCTGTTACTAGCATTCGTTTTGAATGTTAGTTCATGCCTCCCTTCAGGCACGACACATTCCTGAGAATCATCAAGGCATCAGACTGTGATGATCAGGGTATGCACACAGAAGAACAGAGAGCATGGTCTCTGATTGTCAAAGAAAAAAGATTGGGGAGAGAAATAGAAGGACTGAGAGAAGAAGGAAGAAATGAAGGAAGAGGAGAGTAAGAAAAGGAAAGGAAGATAAAGGGAGCAAAGGGAAGAAATATGGATGGATGTTTAAGAATTTTCCTCCATCAATAACGTGTTTTCTGTATGAATCTCCATTTCTGCCTCTAAAGACATTGTCTCTGCCAAGTATATAAACAGCCATGTGCACGCACACACGTACCCTTCCCTCGTCTAACCCTGTATCCCTTTCTGGTGACTGCTGTCATCATTCTGCTCACCTCAAACATACGTGTGCTCCCTACCAGCCCCATTTCTCCAAAGCTCTCCTCTCTTGGCCTTTGGCAATCAGGCTGGCCCCTCCCCCTCCCCTAGAAGCTGCATTTTCCAATGCCATTCGGGATCTAGCTTTTGCTAAATCTAATTGAAATATTTTAGATCCTTGATCCTATTTGACAGCATGGCAGCATTTAGCACTTTCGATCAATCCCTTCTCCTACAAATTGTCCTCATCTTTACCTTCTGTGATACTAACTTTCTTTTATTTCACCTCCCTCTGTTCTGCCTTCTTCTTCTCCATTTCTTTTACAGGCTGTCTTTATTCTAACAACACTCTCTCGGTTTCCCTGAGACTTCAATCCTCAGCTCTTGTCTTCAATCACTCTACACCTGCTTCCATGGAGATCATAGTGACATCTGTGGGCTCCACTTCAACCAAGTTGACCACTTTCATGCTTTGGTCCTAACTCTATATTTCCAGCCAGTCCATGACAGGAAAGAGCTTGAGGTGCATGCAAATATCGTGTACAACTTACAGGTCACACATGACAAACAAAGGAGCAAGCAGAACCCAAGGTCAAGGACAATTATTGAAGCGGGTCCAGTGCAGGGGGTTCAACGAGTTGCATATTGTCAACTGGCATGCAGATCTAAACTGATAAGTGTGGAGCAGCTGATTCAGATACACAGCCAAAAAGGGACCAGCGATCAGCACCATGGAATCTGGTGTAGTAGGGAGGGACTCAGTTATTGTGGACATTGAGTAGAATTAAAGATTGCAGTAATATCTTCAGGACTAGTCCAACAGCACGACTGAAAATGTAGACAAAACATTTCTTCTATTCCTGCCTAAGCCAGGGAAATTTAAAAGGCATGCCAGTGGAGCAAAATAGCAGAGACACATACATTCTGCAGCCACAGTTGAGAAGCTAAGAGGTCAGAAATTTGGGCAAGTCATTAACATTCTATTTCCCTGAAGTTCTAAGTATAGAATTCTGCATTTGTCCTCATTAAATGTTATCTTGTTGGTTTCTGCCTAGTGTTTTGGAATGTCAAAATAATTTTGAATCCCAATTCTTGCATTTGTCATATTAGCTCTTCTTGTCACTCAACTCTGTTATCATCTGCAAATTTTATGTGGCCTTCTACGTCCTTAGCCAAGCAATTGATAAAAGGTTGAAGTCGGCCAAGAACCAAGCGACGTGATGTTTCTCTTCAGCATTTCCTCCAGTTGACATCAACCCATTAATCAACACTTTTTTGGAAGTTATTGTTCAGCCAGCTACAATTTCACCTGATCATCCCAACATCCAGCAAATATTTCATTATTGTGTCTACCAGGCTATGATGATTTCTCTTGGCAAATGCACTTTTGAAATCAAGGCAGGCTTTTCTAAAGATTTCCTTCCATTTTTCCTGCTCCACCAATGTAGGAGTGTAATAAAGACAGAGGATGATTATGAGTTTGGCATGACTTTTCCTGGTGAGTCACTGCTTCCTTTTCTCTGCTCACAGCCATCTGTTTAATATTCTATTTTAGAGGCTTTCCCTGGAATGAAATCTGATTTGCCAGCGTGTAGTTTGCAGAATTCCTCTTTTTCAAAAGTGGAAGAGCATTTGTTTGTCACCAATCTCCTGGTCCTGCTTTCATTCTCCAGGGTCAGATGGTTCAAAGATTCCTGAACAGGACTCTGAGCTCACATAGAGGCCTGTTTCCTTTAGCCCTTATAAAGGAAGTCATCTAAAATTCCGAACTGCTCTTAATATTTCCATATCTATCTTCAGCTTTTCTTCCCATCTGATGATGAAAATTCAGAACAAACCAGTTTTATTGCCGTCCCTGTTGGAGATTATAGAAACAAAAGTGTCTCTCTCTTGTCATCAATTAAAACCTCATTGTCTGCTCTAAGCAATTGGACTTTGTCCAGCTTATTGGCTCTGGACATGGCATGTATGCCCTCTATCCTCATTCATTTACTCATATCTCAGCTGATTCTGAGTTTTAGTCTCCTGAAAGTACTTTTCCGTGCTCTGGTGGCTCCGTCCACTTCTCATGCAAGTCCTTTTTAAGCATGATATCATTCTAAGGCTTCCTGTGTAGCCACAGCAATGCATGGTCCTCAACTCTTCTGAATGCTGCAAATCCCTCTTTGGAGATCTCTTCCTCCCTAAAATAACAGTACAGCATTGGCCTAAGACCCATGATTTTGTTTAATCCTCCTGATCCCCTTCCATCCACAGGCAGTGCCAGTCAAGCCAGGAATCTGCTCAGCTTCTTTGTGTTGGTGTGTGATAAAATAAAAAGTTGCATGACGTGTCCAAGATGCTTTTCGGTAGAAAGGAACCCAAAACCTTCCCCATAGTCTCTTCTCAAATTCTTTCCAAATGTCACCCCAAACCCCATCTCCACAGTGGAAACCTGCAGGACTGTTGCTTAGCTCCTGACTACTGCATTGCAGGTGGTTCTACAGCATCAGCCTGAGGCGAGAAAGTCATTTCTTCTCCTGAGGCAAAAAGAAAACACTCTGACAGAGTCTGCTTTTTAATTGAGATCTCTGCCCATTGCATCTGACTCAAATTGTGTTCCTGGACCACTTCTGTATTGTGATCTCAAGAACGGAGACTCTCGATGTACCCTGAGTCTTCACAGACCTCCCTCACTGACCCAGATCCGTTCTTCTAAATCTATGTGTTTAATACATTCTGTTTCTCCCGACACCATCCACATAATATTCTCAACTTTATATAAACATAGCACTTTAGCTCCATAAACCCTCCGATGAAATACATCTTATATTATTAGACGTTTAATATATTTCTTTCTGTTTGATAGGTATTTTTTCTTGTCAATACCTGCTCCTCATACCGAGTTTGAGCCAGATTGGAAGGTCTGAGAGAATATATTTTCCAGAATGTTCTTTCTTAATAAAAGACCATTTTTTCTGGAAAAAATTTTTGATATCTGATTGTCAGTAGTTACCTTTGCACTTATTTCCCACACGCCACCCTACTGAATGTGGAAAAAGGAATATATTTTATATGGCTTATCACCTGGGTTTCAGCCATAGCTCTTCTGACCCACCCTACAGATTTTGAACTTGCCAGCCCCAACATGCACATCATTACATGAGCTAATGCCTTAAATTCAATCTATTTTACAAATATATTTACGTATATATAATCTCCTGCTGGTTCTGTTTCCCTGGAGAACCCTGACTGATACAGATTTTGACACAGCCATAGTTCTAGATCCTTGGTGAAAGGATTTTTCTCTGTCAGTATTTCATAAAAATTATCAATTCCTGAAGAATTAAAATCAGTCTAATTTTCTATTAGAAGGCAGCCCAAAACTACACAAAAACACTGACACAAGACTTGCTGGGAATTCCAGACATGAGTGTGGAAGCCAGGAGATGCCACCAGGAGAAAAAGAACAGCAGTCTGAGAAAAATCCACTTGGAATTGGTGGGAGTGAGGGGGCTTCCAGAAGGTGTCCAAGTCGGAGGCTGGCGGATTCATACAAGGGAGCGTGAGGGGCCCCGGAAGTTGGATCCACTCATCAGAAATGCCTCACAGGGATGGTTCGAGGGGGGGCAGTTCAGGGCTGTGCTCAGAGTAGACTTAGAACGGGACTAAAACCCTAGAAGTGTGGGAGAAGCAACCTCAGGGCAGACTGGCCTCCACAGTGGGGACAGGCAGGAAGCCGAAAGGCTAGAGCTAGAATGGTCACCAAGTCAGGGGATCAGAGACTGTTTTTCAATTTGCAGACACTATCCCTAAGCCCTACCCCACTACCTCACTCTTAATAAAAGAGAAACTAACCCCATACAAGCCAGATTCTCAGTGGTTCAGTCAGGGCAAGCCCGAGCCTGCTGTGGGCAGGTTGTTACAGCTGGAGCTGGGCGGAGCTGGGGGATGCTTCCGAGACTGTGTGGTTGTAGAAATATGCTCAAATTCAGATAAGTGATAAAAGTAATGATAAAAACTATAAAATAAATATTAATAAAATAATAATTAAAATCATCTTAAAATCTTTTGATTTAGCTTTTTGTCTTTGAATAGACTCATTTCAATGTTTTTCTTTACTGAATTATTATGCCAATAATTCTATTTACCCAGGCATTTTCATTTCCATCTTAATAACTATACAAACATACTTTAAATTTTTAATCCTACTTTCTTCCACAGATTTTTAGACAAAATTAACACATATTCAAATTTTCTTCTGTTTCTGTGCATTAACAGTTGAGACGTCTTTTATTCAAATACGTATTTATTTTTATAGACATTTGTGAACTACCTATGGGTCCATGACACTGCATCAGGTATGGGGGATGACACGTACAAAATTGCAAGCATCATCCCTCCCTAACAGATTAAATTTCTTTTATTTATCTTTCCTCAATCACCTTATTAAAATATAATATGTTTTTGAAGAAATTACTCCAAAGAAAAATATATTTAATCCTTCGAGAATGTGGATATTAGCTGCCTTTAAATCAGATTATCCGTACTTTTATAAAAGTAAATTTTTTGAAAATCTCCAACAAAGATACCACATACCTAGTCGGCTTTATGCGTGTATAGCTCTGTGAAAATGGTTCGACCACATACACTCTATTCTAGAATTACTATTTGCAAATTTTCAGACTGTCCCTTCTTCTCATCTTTCTTTTTTTATTCTTTTTTTTAATTTTTTTTATTTTAAGGATCTATAAAAAACAATTCTACCCTTCATATGGAACCAGAGAAGACCCCATATAATAAAAGCAATCTTAAGCAAAAAGAACAAATTGGGAGGCATCAATTTACCAGACTTCAAGCTGTATCACAACGCTCTAGTAACTAAAACACACTGTACTGGCACAAGAACAGAAACATAGACCAATGGAACAGAACTGAGAACCCAGCTATAAAACCATTCTCATATAGCCATCTAATCTTTGACAAAGCAGACAAAAACATACACTGGTGAAAAGAATCCTTATTCAGTAAATGGTGCTGGGGAAATTGGTTAGCCACATGTAGAAGACTGAAACAGGATCTGCACCTGTCACCTCTCACAAAAATCAACTCACAGTGGAAAACAGACTTAAACCTAAGGCACAAAACTATAAGAATTCTAGAAGAAAATGTTGAGAAAACTCTTCTAGACATTGGCCTAGGCAAAGAATTTATGAAGAAGACCCCAAAGGCAATCACAGCAATAACAAAAATAAATAAATGGGACCTGATCAAATTAAAAAGCTTCTGCACAGCCAAAGAAACTGTCACGAGAGCAAACAGGCAACCTACAGAATGGGAGAAAATATTCGCATGTTACACATCCGATAAAGGGCTAATAACTAGAATCTATATAGAACTCATGAAAATCATTAAGAAAAAAATCAAACAATCATATCAAAAAGTGGACAAAGGACATGAACAAAAACTTTTCAAAAGAAGATACACTAATGGCTAACAAACATATGACAAAATGCTCAACATCTCTAATCATCACGGAAAAGCAAATGAAAACCACAATGATATATCACTTATCTCCAGTGAGAATGGCCTTTATCAAAAAGTCCCAAAACAATAAATGTTGGCATGGATGTGGAGAGATAGGAACACTGTCATACACTGCTGGTGGGACTGCAAACTAGTGCAACCTCTCTGGAAAGCAATATGGAGATACCTCAAAGAGATACAAGCAGAGGTACCATTTGATCCAGCAATCCCATTTCTGGTCATCTACCCAAAAGAACAGAAGACATTCTATAAAAAAGACATCTGCACTAAAATGTTTATAGCAGCATAATTCACAATTGCAAAGATGTGGAAACAACGCGACTGCCCATCAATACATGAGTGGATCAATAAAATGTGGTATATGTATACCATGAAGTTTTACTCAGCCACAAAAAACAATGGTGATATAGCACCACTTGTATTATCCTGGATAGAGCTGGAACCCATTCTACTAAGTGAAGTATCCCAAGAATGAAAAAACAAGCACTACATGTACTCACCATCAAATTGGTATTAACTGATCAACATTTAAGTGCATATATAGTAACAACATTCATCTGGTGTCGAGAAGATGGGAGGGAGGAGGAGGGGATGGGTATATACATAGGTAATGGGTGCGGTGCGCACCATCTGGGGGATGGACACACTTGCAGCTCTGACTCGGGTGGGGCAAGGGCAATATATGTAACCTAAACATTTTACCCCCTAATATGCTGAAATAAAAAGAAATTTAAAAAAATTCTAGGGAAAAAATTATTCCAGAATTCTACCCCCAGGAAAAAATTATCAGTCAAGTATAAGAGTAGAATAAAAAACATTTTCTTCTCAAAGTCTTAAAATAAGTCTCAAAAAATTTACCTCCAGGAACTTTCACTGAAAGCTAGTCAGTCCACCGAAATGAGGGAGTCAACCAAAAACAAGGAAGACATGAGATACAGGAAAAAGAGGCTCCACATAGCAGGACTAAGAATGAACAGGGAAAGGA
This sequence comes from Avahi laniger, assembly GCA_963575035.1. Taxonomy (NCBI): domain Eukaryota; kingdom Metazoa; phylum Chordata; class Mammalia; order Primates; family Indriidae; genus Avahi; species Avahi laniger. The sequence goes on from CAUYSK010031031.1 coordinate 66,650, forward strand.
ACATCCCAGGGTAGGAAATGTCAGCTGTAAACCGGCTATAGTGACAACCAGTCCAGGCTGCAGCAGGTTAGAACAAGCCAAAAGATTCCAGGAGAGCATTTCTTCAAGAGGATAAAATTAATACATAATCTGATGCACCTAAATAAAGAAGAGACTTGGAAAAATGTAGAAGACTTTGAGTTTGAATTACTGATGAGTATGTCTATGGAAAACAAAGAAAATACACACACACAGCCCCCAAATAAAACACAATAATTAAATCCAGGAAAATAAAAAATTGAGAAGGAAAGTACATACTGCAAACCTTAACTTGCATACTCATAATAATATAAGACTGAATAATGTTTTAACCTAAATTATATGGGAGAGAAGATGATAAAGAAGGTGGGAAAAGTGATGAAAGAGAATGAAAACCTTATCTTCCTGGTGAGAGGTTGACAAATCATACCTAAATCTGAAAAGTCAAGGACTAGTAATGTGAGCCTGCTGTTTAGAAATATGGCAATATTTAGCAGATGAAACAACCAAAAGAGCTTACAGTGGTTGCCTATAGAGAAGAGAAAATTAAGAGTGGGGGAGACTTCTGTTTTCTCAACTAGCCCGGTAAAACCATTTGGCTTTTAAACTGTGTGTATGTACAACTTTAATAAAAATAAAAACTGAATAAAATATTTTTAATTTAAAAAACCAACAGGTTAAGGATGGAAGAGGGATGTGTATGATAAAGAGAAGGACACTGATCTATCAATGACTCAAGTTTCAGATTTAAGCCACTGGGAAGGTAGGGGCATCGAAGGAAAGATTAGATTTAAAGAGAATAACAATTACAATTTTAGAATTGTAGCATTTATGGCAGCAACCAACTACCTGTTCACACGAAATCATGGAGAGCCACTCTCTTTGTACTTACAGGAGTTTAAGGTTGCAGGCATGCTTAGAGATCATCTCGCTTCTGTTTCTTGAATGCCTTCTGGGATCTCCTGCAGGAGTGGGCGGAACCTGTGGCCTTCTAGATCCTTAATGTTCTGGAAAATTTGGATTCAGTCAAAAGGCCACACTTGAGGATCTAGAAGGCCACACGTGGCCTTAAGGCTGCAAGTTCCCCACCCCTGCAACACCTGTGGTGCTGACTCAGTGTTCACCATATTCCGAGGCCCCCAATTTCTACCTTGGGCTTCTCTAACTGTTAAATGGAACTGACCACCTTAAGCAAAGCCAAATCTGCATACACGTTGTCTCCCGCTACCCTGCAGTTCTGCCTTTCTCTTTGATTGCTTAAAGATACTGCAGATCCATCCTAATATCCTCAGTGCCTTTAATAACTACCAAAATGCTTTCCTGTTCGTTCTCTGACTCTCTTAATTGAATCGGAGGACCCAATATTTTAGAAAAAGAATCTAAATATTTAAACATTATGTCCATTCATTCCTGGCTAGCAACAAGAGCTTGAATAAATGATGCCCAGTGATTCTTTCCATTCTTCTTAAACAAATACTTGAGTGCTTCCTGGACTGGGATCACTACGTAAGGAATGCTGACGGATGAAGCAGGCAGGGGAAGGCTAAAAGAGGAGAAAAGAAGGGTTCTGCCTCCCACGCCTCACCTTCCACAGGCCCTTCTGAAGTCAGCGGTTGTCTTGAGGCTTGACTCTAAATCTGCTTCTAAGAGATGAAGTTCAAATTAAAGCCAAGTACAGCAGTGTTGTTTCCAGAATAATTTGAATCTTCAAGCTGTGCTAAGTGCCTTTTTGCCTCTATACATGAAAATTACTACATTTTTCAGTTTGTTTCTATTTGAAAGAAAATGGTTTAGATGATTATAGAGGAGTAGCTCGTCGATTCTGCACAAATTCCACTCGTGATTTTTATGTTAAAATTCCAAGATTCTCTTTAATAGATAATTTATGTTCCTCTAAGATAGTTTTGTTTTTTTTTTAAGAATAATAAAAGCCCTCAAACCTACCAGAGGCAAAAAAAATTGTACTCAATGTGAGATCTGAGAGCTAAGCTCCTGCCAGAGGCCTATCCATCTTACGTGATCAAGAGATATTCTCCAGAAGTTCTCTGTGGGTGGCTGAGAACTGTAAAAAGAGTGATGAGACACAAACCCTTTTCCTGGACTTGATTTTCACCAGTGTCAAAAGCAAAAGATAAGAAGTTCTCAAGATCTCTGATACAGTTGGGATATCTGTGCCCTCCAAATCTCATGTTGAAATTTGATCCCCAACGTGGGAAGTGTTTGGGCAGATCCCTCACGCATAGCTTGGTGCCCTGCCATAGCAATGAGTGAATTCTGCTTCTATTAGTTCACATGAGAGCTGGTTGTTTAAAAGTGCCTGGCACCTCCCCCCTCTCTCTCTTGCTCCCTGTTTTGCCATGTGACAGGCCTGCTCCCCCTTCGCCTTCCGCCATGATTGTAAGCTTCCTGGGGTCCTCAGCAGAAGCAGATACTGGTGCCATGCTTCTTGCACAGCCGCTGAACTGTCAGCAAAATAAACCTCCTTTCTTTATAAATTACCCAGCCTCGGGTATTCCTTTACAGCAATGCAAAACGGACTAAAATAACCTCTTATTTGAAAAATTCTAGTTCTCCTGATATCCATTTTCTTTTTTTGTTTGTTTGTTTGTTTGTTTTTAAGACAGAGTCTTGGTTTATCACTGGGCAAGAGTGCCATGGCATCATCATAGCTCACAGCAACCTCAGACTCCTGGGTTCAAGAGGTCCTCCTGCCTCAGCCTCCCAATTAGCTAGGCCTAGAGGCATGCACCACCACTCCCTGTTAATTTTTTCTGATTTTAGTAGAGATGGGTTCTTACTCTTGTTCAGGGCTCAGGCTGGTCTCAAACTCTAGAGCTCAAGAGATCATCCCACCTTGGCCTCCCAGAGTGCTAGGATTACAGATGTGAGCCCAGCCCCGTTTTCTTAAATTTAATTTTCATTTATTCATTTATTAAATATTGATTGAGAATCTACTGTGTGACTAGCCCTGCTCTGGGTGTAGGGGACACAAGAGTGAACAAGATAGAAAAGATCCCTGGAGCTCACATTCTAGGGATGGAGAGACAGATAATGAGATTTGTATTTATCTTGTTCTGCTATAAAGAAAATAAAATGGGGTGATGTCCTAGACAGTGACTATTGGGAGTGGTGGCTGATTACACAGGGTGATCAGAAAAGCTTTGTCAGTGGAGATATTAGAATGAAAACCAAGTGTCAAAAAAAAAGAAATAAAGAAAAGCAAGCCATCTAAAGGGGCTTGGAAAAGAATATTCCAGGCAGAGGGAAGAGCAAGTGCAAAAGCCTAAGAGAGTTGCTACCCGAGCATGATTACACTGTAAGAACGTTCTCGGGAGAATTTTAATGTCTTTAATGATAGTGGGTGCCTTCCTGTATTTCATCACTCAACTGAGGGCTCACAGACTGAGGCCCTCATTCCCCAGCAGCCAGACTGGCTGATGGCACTTAGCTGAGTTCCATCCCAGCCTAAGAAAGTCTCTCCCTCTCCCTGGTGACAGACAGTATCCAACGACTGGCCACAGAGGTATAAAAACCCAGCCCCCTGCCTCGAAGGACCATCCAGGTCCCGAGCATCCCATGGGCTGGCTGAGATGACTGGCATGACTGCATCCCAGCCCCGCTTCTCCCCTTGTCCCTCTGCCCTGTCCTGTCCTTTGCTGCCTACAGGAGCTGGTGCTGAGGGCACTTCCCCTGGTACCTTGGTCTAATACACAGCTCTCCACCTCAGCATCTCTTTCCCCGGGACATCCAGCTGAAAATCTAGGTTGATAATTGTAATCATTCATAAATATTAAAATATAACAGCAGCACCATCACCAAATTCAATCATTTAAGAATGCCAGTGTCTCTTTAATCTGTGCTTAAAAATAACATGACACGCAGGCCTATCTGGTCTCCATGCTTCTAGTTTTGCCACTCTAAAATCTGTCCCCTCCCTGCTGGCTGATGCTTCCCAGCCACAGACCTGATCACGGTGAGCCCCTGCTACAGCCCTTCAGTGGCCCTCCATGGCCTTAAAGACAATGTCCGAGCTCCATGGTCCACAAGTCTCTTCGTGACCTAGCATCCGCCTTCCCCCCTAGCCCTTCTACCCGCCTTATCCATCCCCGGGCCTCAGCATTTTGGTTATGCTGTTTCACATCTTCTTGCCTGTCTTTGAACCTGCAATTTTTCAAAATAAAATGTTTTAAATAGAAAAGGGATGCTTAACAAATCCCTTTTTATTCTTTAACGCCAACTTTTCTGAAGGCCTTCCTTAGCCCCCATACCCAGAGCTCCTAATGCCCCCTTTGTACCTCTACTTGACACTGTGTACTTTTTTTATTATTGTACCTATCACTGTAAACATCTGCCCATTTCTGCTTCTCAACCGCACCATTATTTCCTTGAAGTTGGAGAATATGTCCTATTCAATATCAACCCTGCCCAGTGTCCAGCATAGTGCCAGGCACATTAGAGACACTCAAAACGGCTGCCTCATTCTGATTTAGTAGGGAAAAAAGTATAAACATAAAACATATCTGTAAAATAGATGCTAATTAGCAGACATTTTGCAATTACTAAATCCATCTTAGTTGACAGGTCTCCTTCCATCGGGCCCTAAGAAAGGAGAGGCAGATGTATTACCACTCCAATGTTCGTATTGTAAATGTAACTGCCACGCCCCAATCCCTGCAAGTCTCAGGGATCTAAAAGCTTCAGGACCCCACAGACGGCGCCATTTCCATACTCACCCACTTTAGCTAAACCCTCTACGTTAACAGTTTCCACTCTTTTTGGACCTTGTCACGAGTATCTGTTCATCCTTCCACTCTACACAAAGTGACAGAAAAGACAATGGACAGATCAGAGCAACACCCTGAATGAGTTGTTTATTTATGTTCACAAGGGTCAAAATCGCCAAAGCCCTCCATGAATTGAAGAAAAACTTCTGGTTTGGCAACTAACAAAGAACAGACTATCTTTTCAGAAACTTTGCTGGGGTCTACTGCATTTAAACATTGACCACTAATAACAGCAATAATGAGTTCAACAGAAATATAATCATCCCCTCCTGATAACTCCAATGTACAGAAGGGACAATGTTATAGCAGAAAAGTCAGTGACCTTCAAGATAATACATTTGTGCTTCAATTCTCTTAACAGCATGTGGCCTTCAGCAAGATATTTAACTTCTCCTACCTTCACTCTCATCCATAAAATGGGATTATCTCTAACTCCTACTGTCCTTGTGAGAATTAAATAAACAGGGTCATATATGAGAAGGTACTTAGTCTAGTCTCTTGGGTAATTAAGGCTTCAATAACTCTTCCCTCAAAGCCACACGTTTTCACCAAAAGCATTTCCCTTATGTTGTAAAACTCAAGCACAGCAGATCAAAAGAAATTAATTCTTATAAATTAATATCATCACTCCACCCCACATGAGTTTAAGATATTTTGATTTTGAATTTCTCATTGCAGTTTTACTTCTACGTGATCAGAAAATCTGTTTATTTAAGAAACTATATCAAACTGCCAACCATACACACAAGGCTGTAATACATTTGATTTCCTTTCCCTAAATAAGCTGTTTGAAGAATGACATCTAAATAGTAAAAAAGAAAAGCAAACCCCCTAGAAAGTTATTAACTTTATATACCTTTTTATTCTGGAAAATACCTAAGCAGATAAAAACCTTTCTACATTTCTTAAAAGCACATTTTTGTCTGACCACCTGCGTGCTAAATTGTACAATAATGGAATTTAAAAGGGTTATGATAGTAAATCTCTCCAATCAACATAAAACCAACACCACCAAAAATTTTGCCACTCCAGCACAGTATTGAAAGACAATAGCTCATATCTGATGTGTGTTGAGCTTATTTTTTTAAATTCATGTTACTCATTGTTTATGAGGTTGGTAATATTTAAAGATACAATGCTTGAATTAAGAAGAAAATGATCAACAAGCTTCTATGTCTTTTGATATGTAAAATGATAAGTCCTGTCAAGTAGACTAGAGGCTAGAGAAAATCTTTAAAAAAGAAAGAAAAGATTTTGGGTAGATACTTATTACACTTTTGAAGTGTTTACTATTCTGAAATAAAGATTTAAATGACTGGTGATTACTGGCTTTACAGAAATTCCAGAGAACTAATTTTTAAAACCATTAACCATTTAAAATTTGTTTTTGTTTTTTGTTCTCTGATACACTCTGACAGAGAGCAGCAAACCATTGCTGTGTGACATTCTTGGAGTGTGTTTCTTTTTAAGAAATTAAAAATGAAGCGATCATTTAAAAATAAATAAATAAATAAGTATTAATTGGTCTTTGGTGTAGCCCTACTTGATGCAAATTATACCACTTGTCAAGACTTTTGTTTAGTCACAAATGAAAGGCTTCGTAGGTAAAGGTTTGGCCTTTTGCTACAGGTTTTCTGCCAAACTGTGACCTGAAATGAATCAATTGGTATTGAGTGGGGCCTCCTGACTCTGTAGTTTAGTGCTCACAGTAATTAGCTAAGAAGGAGGCGTTATAATGAAAGCTCAGAGCATGGTGTTTATGTGACTTTTACCTAGTTGCGATAGATGGCGCCTCCTTTTTCTGTCTTTTTCATTCACTACCTCTGAAAAAGGAGAAGGTGCAAGTCATAAAAGATACTGGCTGCTTGACTCTCTCTCTGATAAATCTCCGGACAGGGAAGACCTTGGCTTTAAATTAGCTGTCAGGCTTCAGCCGTCTCACTCACCGGCTCACCCCGGAGTTAGCGACAGAGCAAAGACACTACAAATGGATGCCTCTGTCTAATCTGATTAATGCCTTCTTTTGTAAACAGACTTTCCGTATAGATCTGCGGCATCGCAGATGCCTGTAATAAAGGTTAATCTTCGCATCAGTAGCATATTCAAGACATCTTGCTTTTTCACAGTTCTTCTTTTTTCCTGTGTGCATTTCAAATCCTCTTAGAATAAATGAGAAAGAGATCTCATAGTAGAATCAGGATCTATTGTTAAAAACTTCCTGTGTAAATAAAGGATCATTCCTGAACATCTATTTATTTTATAGAACAAAGGAAATCCTCTGTATGATTCCAAATTGAAGCTTTTCCTCCTTGGCCCTTAAAAAATTGCTGTAACAGGGAAGGTCCACACCTAAGTGACCCCTCCATGACTCTAGCTTGGGACAATTTGCTTGATGGAACAGAGCTTTTGTATCAAGTAGCCTAATGTTAGGTGCTGGAGAGTAATCCGACTGCATAACCAAACACTGAAAACCCGTTAGGAGGCCTGTCGTTCCCCCAGTGCTGCCTGAGTGTCAGTTGGCTGCTACAGAAAAAAGATGGAGAGAAATACAGATGCAAGAAGACGGAGGCAGAAAGAATGTGCTAATACATTTTCACTTCATCCAAAGCTGAGTTCAGGAAGGAACTGTTGATATGAGATTTTTGTCACCTCAATTATTATCAATGAATTGGAAGTAAATCTTCCTTTCAAGTGTTCATCGACAATGTCATTTTCTCAGCTTTTTAAAGCATTTTGTTGCCATAAATTAGATCTTTGTTTACTCTATTCCAGAGAGGAGAAAAAACAAAACTCCTTGATAAAAACGACTATTTAATTACTTCACTATTCTAGAAAATAAGCAATTCTGCCTAAGATTAGTAAGTTATGTTAGTCCATTTTGAACAGTAAAATCATAAGAAAACAAGAATTATGTGCAGAAAATTGGTTAGGAATTCCAATTAATTCTAGATCATTTTTCAGGGTCTTTTTAGTCTATATACAGACTATGTTTACATAATTTAATTTGGGTTTCCAGAACACTAATCTTCTCTATGTTCAAATGAAATAGAAAAATACACATCCCCAAAACTGAGGGATTATCTGGCCATTTGCTACTGTTCACCTTCAATTACTGCATGTTTTTACTCTATATCGTCTTTCTTCTTCTGAAGTAAAATTCTGCTGTAATAAAAAGGCTTCTAATGTAATCTGAGTAAAATTCATGGTCAGCTGATAGAAAGATTCATGGTGATCCATCTAATCTCTTGTGTCTATGACTACAACCTTGACAGGAACCATTATCCCCAGTGAAAGAACTGTTAAGAACTAGAAACTAGAAACTGGCAGGGAGAAAACACACTGGGAATCCTCCTTCCTTGGGAAAATAGGGACCAATGGGGTTAAGCAAGATCCAAGAATATAGAGCAAAAGGAGCATATTTCAGGACATGAGGAGGCAAGATCCCAGCCCTGGTTCCAGTCCTCTTGCTACAGCACAATTGGACACCCTGCTTGAGCAAACAAAAAGAAAGTTATAACACGACCTATGAGGGCTGTCTGGAAAGTATCCAGCCAGTCTTGATTTGTCCAAATAGAGACATTTATTACATTAACAATGGCTAGATACTTTCCAGACAGCCCTCATATATGTGATTTGTTAGCCAAAAATCAACCAGAAGCAGAAGAAAGAAAAGAAAAAAGAGATAATGCTTCTTTTGGAGAAATATTAGGATGTGTCATTTTAAAGAATTGAGTATTCGTGTTCTTTGGTTTGTTTGCTTGATTTCTAAAATGTACCCATAGCTGCAGAGCATTTTATGCCTGGGTAGTTGAAGCACTTAGCACCATATCACTAAGAATCATGCCAGAAAGAGCAACAGTTACCAGATTGCCTTTTCTGTAAAATTTCTGTTCCGAAGTTGGTACAGTGATAAGCCTGGTGCCTTACATCTCAGAGAGGAAAACAATAGCACAAAACAGGAAGAAGAGTATGTGTATTATTCTGCATTATACAGGTGGGCCGTAAATGTAATCACGAGGGTCCTTACTGGAGGAAGACAGAGGGAGATTTGACAACAGAAGAGGAAAGAGAGAGGTGATGACAGAATCCAGAGGCTGGAGTGATGTGAAGAAGGGGTGAAGTCAAGGAATGCAGGCAACAACCAGAAGCTGGTGAAGTCACGGAGACACATTCCTCCCCCACCACCGCTCCAAAGCCTCTGGAAAAACCAGCCTTGTCGACATCTTGAGTTTAGTCCAGTGAAGCTAATTGCAAACTTTTGCCTTCCAGAACAGTCAGAGAATAAATTTGTGTTTCTTTAAGTCCTGAAATGCGTGGCAATGTATTACAGCATCAATAAGAAACTAGTATAATCGTGTTCCAGATTTAAGTTAATATTAGGCAGCCAGAGACATTTTTAAAAAAGTAAAATGTAAAAATGAGCAAAAACACAGCCTTCAATTCTCTAGTATTTTAAAGAACGAAGCTCAACTTTTAAACGTAAAATGTTATTCACTCGAAGCTAAATTTACTAAAAGTCGATGGCTGGATGTAAGAAAATAATACAGCATTCCTAGTGTTATTTCTTCTGATTTGCACTTAGGTAAAAATCATAAAGTTCATTTTGAACAGTGCTTTGATTTCTGAAGGCACGTTATACCAGCTATTGCTTAGAATTATTTTAGCACTCTTCTGTATTCTCATACTGCAGAGGCCAGAAGCTTGGGAATTATGTTTCTCAGAATCCCTGGCCAGTAGGATTCCAATTGAGATTCCATCAAAGAAAGGGACTTGCATGTGATTTGAAAGGCAAAGGGTGCAGAATCTTCTCTTCCTCACACAGCAGTTCATACTTCTGCAGCAAGGTGGCAGCAGCTTCCTCGTTGGGTTTTCTGATCTGCTGGGTTGGGTTTCAGCTGAAATGGAGGCAGAAACTGCCTACAATTTCTAGATTAGTGGGAAGACCTCCACCTCCTGCTTTCTCTTCTTCTGGCCTTCCCTAAAATTTTGTAAGCACTCTGCAAAAAAAAATTATTTTCTCCTTGAAAATTCTGGAGACATCTAGGATACTTTCTATTGTTCTCATTAAACTCTGATTCATACAAACAAGAAGTTAGAAAAGAAAATTGTCCTATTTTAAAATATCTAAAGCTATGTTTCTCAATTAAAATAACCATCATACATGTTGACACATTGTTTAAATTTCCAAAATATTTGCTAATATACAATAATTCAGAAAAAAGAGAAGTTTTTTTTCATGAATCTTGGGATATGTAAAGAATAGTAAAGACGGGGTTAGGGTGTTTGAGTGGCAACAGGTCAAAGATTCGCCTTATAAATAACGTATTTCATAAGACTATTTGTGCAAGTTTGTAGTACTGGGTAGAAAGAAGGAAAGGCTGAGTCCTGGCAAGGGGCGAGGGAACAAAGGACATTGGAGTGGCATCTTTCATTTTTCTTCCTCTCTCTAGTATTCTTTGATCACCTCTGAACATTTTTTGTTTTTTAAGAATTAATCTATTCCCTATATCCTTCACTAAGTCTATATCCAAGTTAGTTATCATCCTGCTAATATAACATTTAGGTTATATACTATATTTTTTAATAACAGTTTTATCGAGACATAGTTCACATAATATAAAATCCACCCTTTTTTTCTTTTTTCTTTTTTATTTCAGCATATTATGGGGGTACAGATGTTTAGATTACGTATGTTGTCCTCGCCCCCCTCCCCCCTAAGTCCGAGTTTCAAATATGTTCATCCTTCGGGTGGTGAGCGTTGCACTCTTTGTGTATGCATATACCCGTCCCCTCCTCCCTCCTCCCTCCTTCCCCCCTTCCCCCCTGCCCAACATCCAATAGATGTTATTCTTATATGTGCACTTATGTGTTGATCAGTTAATACCAATTTGATGATGAGTACATGTTTTAAGGGATATAATTTAGAAGTTGTTAGTATATTCAAAGAGTTATGCAACTGAGTCACCACCATTTAATTTCAGAACATTTTCATCACCATAAAAAGAAACTTTGTACCAATCAGCAGTCACTACCCATTCTGCTCTATCCCAGTTCCTGGCAACCACTAATCTACTTTCAGTTTGAATGAATTTGCCTATTCTGGACATTTTATATAAATGAAATTTACCATATGTACCTTTTGTGATTGGCTTCTTTCACTTAGCATAATGTTTTCAAAATTCATCCATGCTGTAGCAAGTATCAGTGCTCCATTCCTTCTTATTACCAAATAATATTTTTTGTATTAATATAACACATTTTGGTTATCCATTAATCAATGGTGGATATTTGAGTTGACTCCACTTTTCAGCTATTATGAATAATGCTGCTGTGAATATTGATATTCAGTTTTTGTGAGACATATATTTTCAATTCTCTTGAGTTTATGCCCTTTAAGAGTAGATTGTTGATTCATATGTTAACTCTAAGTTTAACATTTTGAGGAACCAAACTGTTTTCTAAACTGGCCGAACTATTGCTAGCACTGTATAAGGGCTGTAATTTCTACACATCATTGCCAATACTTACTATTTTCCTTTATTATTATTATTATAGACAAGCTAGTGGGGTTGGAAGTTGTATCTCATTGTGGTTTTGATTTGCATTTTCTTAACAACTAATGATGTTGAGCATCTTTTCATGTACTTGTTAAATATTTGTATATATTCTTTGGAGAAATATCTCTTTTTCTGAGTCCTTTGCCTATTTTTATTTCATTTTTTGCCATTTTATTTTGAGTTGCAGGAAATAATTTTATATCCTGAATCAAACATGGAATCAAGTATTAAATACATGATTTGCAAATATTTTCTCTATTTTGTGAGTTGTCAATTTCTTGATGGTGTCCTTTAAAGCACATAAGTTTTTTATTTTGATAAAGTTCAATTTGTCTATTTTTTTCTATATCTTCCTGTTTGGCTTTCAGTGGTTTGATTAGGAAGTGTCTAGATGCATGTATCTTTGAGTTTATTTTACTTACAGTTTGTTCATCTGCTTATTCATGAAAGAATTAATGATGTTCAGCCAACTTGGGAAGTTTCGAACACAATTTTCTAAACATTCTTTCACCCTTTTCCTCTTTCTCCTCTCCTTCTGGAACTCCCATTTATACATTTGTTGATATACTTCATGGTGTCTTTCTATTTTTGAGGCTGCTTCTTTTTTCCCGTGTTTGTCAAACTAGAAAATCTCAATTGACGTATCTTCAGGTGAGAGGGAGATGGGGATAGAGCCAATGAAAGCACCAGAAAGCTCGCTGCTTACCAAGACTTAGCCGATTTTCTGGAATAAATGCTCCTCAAATTCTCACAAGTCTTGGTTAACTCCAAATTCCTGACAATGTTCATTGTAATAATTTTTGCCAATATTCTCATTGCTTTTATAGCAGAATGGATTTTTTCTGGGGTTCCTACTTCACCATTCTGGAAGTACTATCTTAGATCATATTATATTGAAAGATCATCTGTCTCCTTTCTGACCTTAAGTTACATCACCAAGCCCTTCCCTGTTCTCTTTGGCTTAGGAAGTACGAACCTCTGCTTTCATTCTGTGATTCCTGATATTTTGTTTTTGTTTTACTTTACTGTAGCAGGTATGGATAAAGCAAGCCAAACATATTCAGTTTTTATCTTTCTTATTTCCCAGCAATGAAAAATTAAATATAGGGTGGAAGGAAAAAAAAGAAAAGCTAAATTCAGACAGTATTTTTCTGTTATAGCTTTGGGATTTGTTTTTTATGAAAATTTGCTCAAAAGACAGTTTTATTTATATTACTGATTTTCTCTCATCAGCCCAAAAATGTAATTGAATCAAACTTTATATATAATTATATATAATATACATATAATAAATAGTAAGCATTTGCAGGGTTAAATGGGAACAGACCTAAAAACATGATGAAACTGAGAGAAAAAATTATAGTAGGATAGACTTCAATGACATAAAAATTGGGTACTTTATATTTTGCATCAGTTAAAAAATAACCTATAGCGGTAAGCCTTAACAGTATGATATTGCCTGTCTATATCTTACCATATCCATAACAACATTGTTTAATGTATTGCATACTTGTATAACCTTATTTTTAAGAGGCTATATTCAACATAGTACCTTCCTAAATTTGTAAAGTATAAAACACTGTGTTTCTCTGTGTGTCAGCACCACCAAGAGCTAGAAAAGACAACCCGTCCTGACTTTAGATTATTCACTAAGACTAATATGGCATATGATATGGACAAAGGCAGGCTGAGTTCATTCCATATTACCTATCGAGACAGAAAGAATCTATTTTGTTGTTGTTGTTGTTGTTGTTATTCAGCTGAGGAAAGACGGTATGATCATCGCTGGGGAACATGAGAGAAGCAAAATGATACTATCTTAGCATTCTGGATTTTTACCTAGATGAATACGTAAATACAGCTGCCAAGAGTAAACAGATATCAGCCCTATAGTTAATTCTAACTATTTTTAAAAAATAAAGATATCTTGGCTAAACAATGTAAAATGTTGCTAATGATTGCTTATTATAAACATTCAAGCAACTAAAATGTCTATATAAAACACCATAAACTACCCTCTCAATTTATGCTTCTCTCTGCTAAATATATGGCTTATTTCTCTTATTAGGTCTTCTGCTTATTCACACTTCTTTGCATCTGCAACTGATTCTTTCTTTTTCCAAATTTCAGATCATGAATTCATACGGACACTATGAAATGTACAAAATCTTGCTGGATACTCACAAAGCAAAACGTAAGGTAGAGTTTCTCTCATCAAGGAAACTAAAATTTCAATGTGGAGAGAGGGATAGTGGGAAGATGGGGAGTATTTGTTCTATGTTTTAACAATTACACAAAATCTTAGGATGCTGGTTCAGGATATTTGTGGTTCAAAAAAAAGAATATAGCTGGCATTTTCCTCTCCCCACTCTCTAAGAGTAACCTTTTGCCTGATTCTGAATTATATTCATAAGTTCTTCATAGCTGAATATATATTTCAGATAATGTTTATCAAAATACATGTACCTAGTTTCTGAGCCCAACTTTTACTCAAGTACTCTCAGAAAATACTTAGACACTAAAGGAAAAGAAACCCCAGGTCCAAGGAGGGTACTTCTGTAAGCAGTGGTGCAAAGATGAAGGGTTCTTTGTAAATGTTGGTTGGAAGAATGGAATTTCATTTATAATGTGGACTTTTTTCCTGACATCTAAGAAAGCCGAGGAGGAAATATTTACACAAAGAAAGGTAAGATCATAAGGACCAGCTATATAAATAAAGTGCACCCACATGTGAAATACAATACATTTTATTTGTTTACTGACATGCTAGGTGAAACTATAACAGCATAATAGAGCCAGAAAAAAAAAAGGTGGAAAAGAAATGAACGGTGCCAACAAAAATATTTACAGAGGAGGTAATGTCTGCAAGATGGCATAATAGATAACCCTGGACCCACCTTTCCCCAAAAAAAAACATACTGATTCAGCAACAATTCACAGGCAAATTCTCTATAAGCTAATTGAAAGGCACCCCAGGCAAATTTAAAACCAGACTCACCAAAGTATATAGGGAGGTTTGGGATACCTTCTCACCAGAATACCCACCACTGGCACAATGCCACATGATCAGAAGGAGACCATCTAGCCCTCGCTTCTCCCAGTGTAGGAAGGGAGTTGGCTCACACATCCAGTGCCCCAACTTTACTGAGGAAGCTCCCTGGATTTCTGGCTTCTGTCTTGCCAGTCTTGGAGCCCTGGTGGGGCCAGCATTGTCTAGCCACATGGGGGAGAACAGAGATGGTGACTTGGGCTAGTAGACACCATAAATCTCCCCCTACCTTTGATCCATAAGACAAATGAATTAAAAATCCCATCCTTTCAGCACAAAGCAAGCAGATAAAAAACCCCAGCTCTCAGCTTTCCTTTGGGGAGTGAGAGTTGATCCATATGTTCAATGCTCCAACTTCTCAGCACTACCCAAAAAACTGGCATCTTTCTTGCCAGTCTTGAAGCTCTGACAGTTCTGGTGAAGTCTAACCACCTGGAGAGTATAGAGATGGCAGTTTGAACTGGTAGACACCATAGATCCTTTCCTCTGGTCAGCACAGAGCAAGCAAAGAAAAACCACAGCTTCGTGCTTCTTTATGGAGAGGGAAAGAATCAGTAGAGGCCCCCAGATTTCCTGACCAGGCTGATTAGTGGGAGTCTTCTCTCATTTGAGGCCAGTCTTTGAACACCAGGAGAGATGCCTACATTGTCTAATGTGCAGACACCAACACAGAGTCAAGGAAAATGAAGATTCAGACAAAGATGTTTTAAACAAAGGAACAAAATAAATCTCCAAAAACTGACCCAAATGAAATGGAATTATATGATTATCTGACAGAAAATTCAAAATAACTGTCAAAAGTCAAGGGAACAACATATGAACAAAGTGATAATTTCAACAAAACAATTTTTAAAATATTTAATAAAAGTACCAAATAGAAATCATGTAACTGAAGAACACAATAACTGAACTAAAAATTTCACTAGAAGGGTTCAACATCAGATTAGATCAAGCAGATAAAATAACCAGCAAACTCAAAGACAGATCATTGAGAATAATTTAGTCAAATGAGCAAAAAGAAAAAAGAATTTAAAAGAGTAAAGAAAGTTTAGAAGACTTATGAGACAGCATCAAGTAGACCAATATACACATTATAGGAGTTCAAAAAGGAGAAAAGGGAGAGAAAGAACTAGAAATTTTATTCAAAAACATAAGGGCTGAATACTTCTCAAATCTGGGGAAGAAAATAGACATCCAAGAGGCAAGGATCCAAAAAGATACCAAATAAGAGGAACCCAGAAAAATAATCAAGTTGTCAAAAGTCAAAGACAAAGAGAAAATTTTTAAAGCAACAAGAGAAAAGTATTTTGTCATATATTAGGAAACCCCACATAAGATTATCCATGCATTTTTCAGCAGAAACTTTACGGGCCAGAAGGGAGTGGAGTAAAATAGTCAAAATGCTGAAAGAAACACCTGCCAACCAAGAACACTATGCCAGACAAAACTGTCCCTCAAAAATGAAGGAGATTAGCTGGGCATGGTGGCACATGCCTGTAGTCCCAGCTCCTCAGGAGGCTGAGGCAGGAGGATCGCTTGAGCCCAGGAGTTTGAGGTTGCTGTGAGCTCGGCTGACGCCACGGCACTCCAGCCCAGGCAACAAAGTGAGACTCTGTCTCAAAAAGAAAAAAAAAATGCAGGAGAGACAAAGACTTTCTTCGACAAATAAAAGCTGTGAAAATTTATCATCAGTAGATCTGCCTTACAAGAAATTCTAAAGAGAGTCCTTGAAGTTAAAAATGTAAGAATGCTAAACAGCAACACAATTACACAAGAAAAAAGAAACTCATTGATGAATATATAGACAAATACACAATACTGCATTGCTGTAATGGTGGTGGGTAAATCATGTTTAATTCTAGTATAAAAGATAAAAGACAAAGCTGTTTAAAAAATAAACGTAACTGAAAATGTTAAAAGGTACACAATGTGAATAGATGTAAACTGTAACAACAGTAACATAAAATGAGGAGGGAGATAGTAAAGTGTAGAGTTTCCTCAGTTGTAACTGCTGCTAACTGCAGTGTATATTTAGGGCAACTTGAGTCTATGCTCCCAAGTTGCAGTCCTCAAACATGGCCCAAATAAACTCTTTATTTATGCTTTAAAAATACAAAAGTTTAGAGTTTTTGTATGCAATTGAACTTGACTTGTTATCAGCTTAAAATAGACTGTTATAACTATAAGATATTTTGTGTAAGCCCCAAGGTAACCACAAAAAAAAGTCAATAGAAGTTACACAAGAGGAAAAGAGAAAGGAATAAAAGCATTTCAATACGAAAAATCAACAAAACATTAAGGAAGAAAGAGAGAAAAAGACAAACAATAGAACTATAAGATTAACAGAAAACTAACAAAATAGCAATAGTAAATCTTTCCCTATCAATGATTACTTTAAATGTGAATGGATTAAACTCCTGAATAAAAAGACAAAGCACCTGAATGAATTAAAATATGAGACTCCAAAAAATTTGGAAATTAAACAACATACCCTGGAAAAACCATTACATCAAAGAAAAAATTACAAAGAAAATTACAAAATACCTCAAGATAAAGGAAAACAAAAAATATAACATAGCAAAACTTATAAAATGCAGTAAAAGCAGTACTAATGGGGAAGTTTATTGCAATGAATGCGTATATTAAAAAGGAAGAAAGATCTCAAAGAAACAACCTAAATTCATACCTAAAGGGACTAGGAAAAGAACAAAGTAATCTCAAAGTTAACAGAAGGAAAGAAATGATATAGATTAGAACAGAAATAAACAAAATAGAAAATGGAAAACCAAATAGAAAAAAATAAATAAAACAGATTTGGGTTTTTGAAAAGACAAACAAAATTGACAACCCCTTAGCTAAACAAAGTAAGAAAAAGAAAGAAGACTCAAATAAATAAAATCAGAAATAAAAAAGGAGACACTGTAACTGGTGTCACAAAATGAAAAGGATCATAAGAGACTACTGTAAATAATTATACACCAACAAACTGGATAACCCAGAAAAATGTGGGTAAAATTTCTAGAAATATACAACCTAACAAGATTGAATCTTAAAGAAGTATAAATAGAACAGACTTATAATTAATATGGAGATTAAAACAATAATCAAAACCTCCCAACCGAAAAAAAAAAAAAAAACGCCCAGGACCAGATGGCTTTACTGGTGAATTCTATCAATATTTAAATAATTAATGTCAATTCTTCTCAAACTCTTCCCAAAAATTGAAGAGGAGGGAACACTCCTAAACTCATTTTAAGAGGCCAGCATTACTCTGATATTAAAGCCAAAGATATCACAAGGAAAGAAAACTATAAATCAATATCCTTGATGAATATAGATGCAAAAATCTTCAACAAAATACTAACCAAATCCATCAGAACATTAAAAGGGGATGGGCATGGTGGTTCATGCCTATAATCCTAGCACTCGGGGAAGCCAAGGTGAGAGGATTGCTTAAGACCAGGAGTTCAAGACAAAGTGAAATTTCAACTCTATGAAAAATTTAAAACTTAGCCAAATGTGGTGGCATATACCTGTAGTCCTAGCTACTTGAGAGACGGAGACAGGAGGATCACTTGAGCCCAGCAGTTCGAGGTTTCAGTGAGCTATGAACACACCACAACACTCTAGCCCAGACAACAGAGCAAGACCCTATCTCAGAAAAAATTTAAAAAAAAAAAAACATTGAAAGGATTATACATCATGACCAAGTGGGATTTACCCATGAGAAGCAAAGATGGTAACATAAAAAAAATCAATTAGTGTGATATACCACAAAATAAAGAATACAAAATGACATGATAATCTCAATAGATATAAAAAATTTGATACGCCTTCATGATTAAAAAAATTCTCAACAAACTCGCAACAGAAGTAAAGTACTCAACATAAGAAAGTTCATATATGACAAACCCACAGCTAACATTATACTCAAAAATGGAAACCTGTGGCCAGGCGCGGTGGCTCACACCTGTAATCCTAGCACTCTGGGAAGCCGAGGCGGGCAGATTGTTTGAGCTCAGGAGTTCGAGACCAGCCTGAGCAAGAGCGAGACCCCATCTCTACTAAAAAAAAATAAGAAAGAAATTATCTGGACAACTAAAAATATATAGAAAAAATTAGCCGGGCATAGTGGTACATGCCTGTAGTCCCAGCTACTTGGGAGGCTGACGCAGTAGGATCACTTGAGCCCAGGAGTCTGAGGTTG
>CAUYSK010031038.1:0-14913 GCA_963575035.1 Avahi laniger
TAGTCCCAGCTACTCGGGAGGCTGAGACAGTAGGATTGCCTGAGCCCAGGAGTTTGAGGTTGCTGTGAGCTAGGCTGACGCCACGGCACTCGCCCCAGGCAAGAGAGTGAGACTCTGTCTCAAAAAAAAAAAAAAAAAAGACTACTTTAGCTATCTGAGCTCTTTTTTGGTTACAAATGAAACTTAAAATTATTTTTTCTAGATCTGAGAAACATCAGGTTGGTATTTTGATGGGGATTATGTTGAATCTGTAAATCACTTTGGGCAATATAGGACACTTTGACCACGTTGAGTCTACCGATCCATGAGCATAGGATGTTTTCCCATTTGTTTGTGTCATCTATGATTTCTTTCATCAGTGTACCATAATTCTCCTTGCAGAGTTCTTTAACATCCTTGGTTAAGTATATTCCTAGGTATTTTCTTTTTTTTTTTTTTTTTTTTGTAGCTATTGTAAATGGTATTGAGTCCTTTATTTGACTCTCAGCTTGACTGTTATTAGTATATAGAAATGCTACTGATTTGTGTACATCGATTTTGTAACCTAAGACTTTGTTGAATTTATCAATTCTAGGAGTCTTTTGGTGGAGTCTTTAGGGTGTTACAGATACAAGATCATATCATCAGCAAACAGGCACAGTTTGACCTCTTCTCTCACGGTTTGGATACCCTGTACTTTCTTTCTGCTGCCTAACTTCTCTGAGTAGGACCTTCCAGTACTGTGCTGAAAAGAAATGGTGACAGTGGGCACCTTTGTCTTGTTCCAGTTCTTAGGGGGAATGTTTTCAACTTTTTATCACTCAGTATGATGTTGGCTGTGGGTTTGTCATATACGGCTTTTACAATTTTGAGGTATGTTCCTTCTATGCCTAGTTTGTTAAGGTTTTTATCATGAAAAGGTGGTAGATTTTATCAAATGCTTTTTCCCCATCTACTGAGATGATCATATGGTCTTTCCTTTTGTTTCTGTTTATGTGGTGAATCAAGTTTACTGATACGCGCATGTTGGAACCATCCATACACATCCCCAGAATGAAACCCACATCATCATAGTGAATTATCTTTTTGCTATGCTACTGAATTCAGTTTGCTAGTATTTTGTTGAGGATTTTTGCATCTATGTTCATAAGGCATATTGTTCTGTAGTTTTTTGTTGTTGTTGTTGTGTTATTTCCTGGCTTTGATATCAAGGTGATACTACCTTTGTGGAATGAGTTAAGCAGTATTCCCTCCTTCTTGATGTTACAGAATAGGATAGATACCAATTCTTCTTTGTAGGTTGGTAGAACTTGGCTGGGAATCTGCCTGGTCTGGGGCTTTTGTTTGCTGGGAGATTTTTTATTACTGTGTCAATTTTGCTGCTCATTATTGGTCTGTTCAGGATTTCTATTTCTTCCTGGTTCTGGCTTGGGAGGCTATGTGTTTCCAGAAATTTATCCATTTCCTTTATGTTTTATACTTTGTGTGCAAAAAAGTTTTCATAGCATTCACAGATATTTTGTACTTCTGTAGTATCAGTTGTAATGTCTCCTTTTTCATTTCTGGTTGAGGCTATTTGAGTCCTATCTCTTCTATTTCTGGTTAATCTGGCTAATGGTCTATTGATTCTGTTTATCTTTTCAAAGAACCAACTTTTTGTTTTATTGATCTTTTGTTTTTGCTTTTCTTTTTTGGGTTTTTTGTTTATTTGTTTGTTTCCATTTTGTTTAGCTCTGCTCTGAGCTTCGTTATTTTTTTTTCTTCTTCTGCTGGCTTTGGGTTTGGTTTGCTCTTCTTTTTCTAGTTCCCTGAGGTGTGACTTTAGGTTGTTAATTTGTGATCTTTCTGTCTTTTTGATGTAGGCATTGAGGCTATGAACTTTCCCTTTAGGACTGCTTTTGCTGTATCTCACAGATTTTGAAAGCTTGTGTCTCCCTTTGTTGTTCAGTTCAAAGAATCTTTTGATTTTCATCTTAATTTCATCATTGACCCAAGGATCATTCAGCAGCAGATTGTTTAATTTCCATGACTTTGTGTAGATTTGTGTGTTTCTCTTGGAATTGATTTTTATAGTTTTATTACACTGTGGTCTGAGACTATTCATGGTATGATTTAGTCTTTTTGAATTTGTTGAGATTTCTTTTATAGCCTAAGATATCATCAATCTTGGAAAATGTCCCGTGTGCTCATGAGAATAATGTATATCCAGTAGTTTTTAGATAGAATATTCTGTAAATGTCTGCTAGGTCCATTTGTTCTAGAGTCCCATTTAAGTCGAGTGTTTCTTTACTGATTTTCTGCTTCAATGATCTGTCCGGTTCTGTCAGTGGGGTGTTAAAGTCCCCGAGAATTAAGATGCTACTATCTATTTTTTTGCTTAGATCTAGTAGGATATGCTTTATGAATCTGGGAGCTTTTATGTTAGGTACATATATATTTAGGATTGTTATGTCTTTTTGTTGAATTGTTCACTTTACCATTATATAATGGCCATCTTTGTTTTGTTTTTTTTTTTTACCATTTTTGATTTAAAGTCTATTTTAACTGGTATGAGAATGACTATACTTGCTCACTTTTGGTTTCCATTTGCGTGGAATATTTTTTCCATCCCTTTATCTTGAGTCTGTGCAAGTCCTTGTGAGTTAATGTGTTTCTTGGAGACAGCATAAACTTGGCTTATGTTTTTACATCCATTCAACCAGTCTTTGTCTTTTAAGTGGGGCATTAAAGCTGTTCATGTTCAGTTTTAGTGTTCATATATGGAATACTGTTCTGTTCATCAAATTGGATAATACCCTGTTGCTTTGTTTTCCCTCTTGTGCTATTGTTTTATAAGAGCTATGAGCTTTAACTTTCAGGTATTTTTATACTGGTGGGTATCTCTATTGTGCTTTTCCCCGTATAGTGCACTTTGAGCATTTCCTGTAGGGCAGGTCTAGCAGTGACAAATTCCCTTAGTGTTTGCTTGTCTGGAAAAGTCTTTATTTCTCCATCATTTAAGAAACTTAGTTTTTCAGGATACAAAATTCTTGGCTGACAATTTTTCTGTTTAAGACGACTAAAAATGGGGCCCTAATCCCTTTTGGCTTGTAAGGTCTCCGCTCAGAAGTCTATTAGCCTGATGGATTTTCCTTTGTAGGTTAGTTGCTGCTTTCATCTTGTAGCTTGTAGAATTTTCTCCTTCATTTTGACTTTGGCCAGGTTGATGACTGTGTGTCTTGGAGATGTTTTACTTACTATGAATCTACCTGGTTTTGGATCACCATCTTGTATCCAGATATCTGAATCTGTGGCAATACCAGGAAAGCTTCCCTCAATAATTCCCTCCAATAAGTTTTCCACACTTACTGCTTTTTCTTCTTTTTCCTCAGGGATACCTATAATCCCTATATTGGCTTGTTTCACACAGTCCCATGTTTCTTTTTTTTTTTCCCCATACAGCCAATGGACATAGTCCCATATTTCTCTGATTGTTCATTCTTCTTTATTTTTTTTTTTTTCTGCATCTTTTATTACCTGGGTTAGTTCAAGAGCCTTGTCTTCAGGCTCTGAAATTCTTTCTTCTACTTGGTCTAGTCTGTTGTTGAAGCTTTCTGTTGTGCTTTGAAATTTCCTAAATGACTCTTATTTCTTTAAGTTCTGTTATATCCTTTCTTATGTTGTCTAGCTCTCTAGCAACTTTTTCATTTTTTTCATTGATGGCCTGAAATATTTTTTTTGGTTTTCAACCTTCTCTTCAATCCCATTCATCTTATTTGTCGTCCATATTCTGAATTCCATTTCTGACATTTCAGTGATTTCCTTTTGGTTGGGATCCTTTGCTATAATGTGATCCTTTGGGGGTGTCAAACTAACTTGTTTTTTCATATTGCCAGAGTTCTTTTGTCGGTTTCTTTTTTTGGAACCTCTTCTCTCAGCTCAGGGCAGGTAGGTTTGTGACACACCTGTTTTCCTTTGCTGGGAATTCTACTTAGTGAAAAGGAGGAGAGGTCCCTTGACGGGGCTTTTCTGACCTATTCCTGAAGACTGACTTGGCAGGAGAAGGGCAAATGCACTGAGAGCCTCTAATGCAGCTGTTCTGTATTGTCTCGTTCTCCTGTCATTGTCAAAGTCCAAGCTAGTGATGGATGATCTTCGTGTGGAGTGGTGGCTTGTTCCCCAGGCTACTGCAGGAAGCTCGTTGGGGGGGGGGGCGGGGAGGGAGAGTCCCTCTCCACGTAGGCTGGCATTGCTGGAGTTGCTCTGCCTGGGTCTCCCTGTGCCGGTGGCAATGGCATCTGGGCAAGACTACCTAGGCAGTGGTCACAGGTGTCAGGGTTGTGGGTGTTCATTCCACCCAGGTCCAGGTACAATGGTGGCTCAAGGCTAGTGGGGCCCCTGGCGGAGTGTTGGACCTTGACAGCAGTTCCCAGGGAGGGAGCTACAGGGCCTGGAGGCAGCACGAGAGCCACATGGGTGGGGCTGAGGAGCCACCGGGCCAGGCAGCAGTGCAGGAGCAGTGTGGGTGGGTCTGCAGGCCCTGAGACAGCACAGGAACCTCAGCGTTGAGGCCATGGGGTTGGGCAGCAGCACAACAGCCTCTGGGGCAGAGCTGTGGGGCTGGGCCACCTGGCTGCTGGGGCTCCCCCACTGCCCACGGCTTGCTGAGGCAGTCGCTGTGAGACGCCTGAGATGGTGTCCGTGGTGATCATTCTGCTCAAATTCCCTGTGAGGGTGACGGGTACTTGGCTCCCAGCCATGGGATGTGCAAGAGCATCTGCTCTCCCTGTTCCCTCCCCGGCTCAGCTGGGGTGATGTGAAGGCAGCTGAAGCAAAGCCGAGCCCTGTGCAGAACAGGCGCTCTAGACCTAAGGGCACAGAATGGCCTCAGTTGCAGCAACCTAGGAACAGAAGCCACTAGGTCCCTGCTGTGCCCACTCTTCAGTGCAATGTTGCTGCACAGGCTCCAAGCAGCTCCCTCGTCAGTCCGGGGTCAGGGGGTGGGGTGGGTTGGTAAAGGGGCCCTTAAAGCTTGGGCTGCAGTGTCCACAGGGGGAGCAGGGAGCCCTAGGGCTCTCTCCTATCGTTCTCCACATGTGGATCCCTCCCCCAGATACCTTCTGATCTTGCCAAGTGGATCGTCCTATCACATTCTCCTTCACTGAGTGTCCCCTGTCACTTCTCCAATGATTCACAGTGCTCTCTCCAAAAAGGCCCACCCATAGTGGGAAACCACCTGCAACTTTTGATCTTCTCCTTGAGAGCAGTGCCCTCAGGCAGCTTCTAGTCCACCATTTTGCCCCCCCTCCGAAACTGATTTTTTTTAAAAAGAATTCTTTATGTATATGAAACTGATCTTTCATAAATAGCATCTCTCAGTCTATGGTTTGTCTTTTATGTATGATGTCTTTTCCAACAGCAATTTCCTTTATGGTTTGTGCATTCTTTGGCTTTTGCTTTTTGCATTATACATACAACTGTGTTACATGAATACCTGGACACTTAAAAAAAAAATAGTTCAAGTGTGATCATATCAATGAGTGAAAGAAACCAGGAATTCTGAATGTTCTTCTTATGACATTAAAACATTTATTTATATCTATTTCCTACTTAAACCAAATATCTTAGTGCTCCCAGTGCTAACATTTTCTGATACTGTGTAATAAATGTTATTACATTTCACAAAACCTAAGTTACTCTCAATGCCCACATGAGATCAGATCACCTCTGCTTTACAGGAACCAGCAGGCATGGCAGATTTAGGATCTCAACCTGTGGGCTTTCCGTCTTATACTTTTTCCATTTGGTTCCAAAGTTGAACCTGATCTTATCATTTTCTCATTTTTACTAAGGGTACCTAATTAATGTATGGCTAAGAAAATATACAAATGTCATCCACAAATTCACATTCTGTCTCTACAACAGATAGTATATTTTCTCTATGTTTTAAAGCTTTAAATTTCCTTCCACTTATTAGAACACAAGAAGGGAGTTTCTGTGGTATTAAAAATGCATATCAAGCTATGCATTTATCATTGAGCAATTTTCCAAACAGATCTACACTGTTGAATATGATAGTGACTGGTCACATGTGGCTATGAGCACTTATATGTGGCTATTCCAAATTGAGATGTATTGTAAATACTAAATACACACACACTTCAAAGATAGAGTATGAAAAACAAAAAAAGAATATAAAATATCTCATTAATAATTTTATATCTATTACATATGTAAATAATATTTTGAATATACTAGTTAGATAAAATATATTATAAATATTAATTTTACCTGTTTATTTTTACTTTTCTAATGTGTCTGCTAGAAAATTTAAAATTATATATGTGGTTAGCATTTATGGCTCATATTGTATTTCTATTGGACAGTACTAGTACATCTCATCTACTTTATTTAAAAGTTAAAAATTTTTTTTCCTTCTTATGAAAAAATGGTCACACCGGCCAAACAAGAGCTTGTTAATTACCTCTACATCAGAATTAAGCATTCTACAATAAGCCAACAATTAATAAATTTCGAGTAAAAAACCAAATTTCAAGATAGCTCAAAGTGATCCTCAATAAAACAATAAAAGCAGCCCAAAACATCAATTGCTACACTCACATCTCTACCAATGAAATATAAAAATATGCTCTAATGTTTTTAAAATAACAAATAAGTGCATTTTGGATAACATATTTATATTCTTAGCCAGTCTTTCTGAGATCCTGCCCTGATGGGAAGGGGGAGTGGGCAGGAGTGAAGCACACAGCCCAAGGCCAAAGATCAAAGGGGCTCTGAAAGCTCCACAGGGAGAACCACCTTCGGTCTCACTGGCCATGGGCTGGAATCTGTCTGTGTTAAGTCTAGCTGCGTAATAATCACCTGGACAGCTAGTTAGAAATAGACTCTTACATATTGGGCACAGAATTTTTTATTCTCCAAGTCGAAAATGAGACCTTGAATTCTTTCTTTCTCTCTCTTTTTTTTTTTTTAGATTCCCCAGGCAAAACTCATGTGCAGTTATATTTGGAAAACAAGTGTCCTCGTCAACCAATCTCATCTGCTACAAACCAAACTCAAAGTTAAGTAGAGATAATAGAGCCCCCAAAGGAAAAAGAAAGAACCACTTTTTAAATCTTTATGAGATAATAGAAATTAAACCCAAATAATACACCATTATACATCCACCAAATTGCCAAAATTTTAAAGTCTGACGATACCAAGTACAGACTACGATGCAGAGCAGTGGATTTCTCATACATAGCCAACAACTACTTTAGAAAACAGCTCGGGCATTTTCTTACAGGATTTCTTACATTTCTTACTCCTGACCAACCACTCCACTACTTACATGTGTAACATGGGAACTAGGAGAGACATGCATAAAAATGTTCAACACCAAGTTGTTCATAATAGCCAAATGCAAGAAAAAAAAACATTAACAGGAAAATGGCTAAATATACTGTGGTATATTCACACCATGTGAAACTACATAGAACAATGACCATGAAAGAACTATAACTGCTCACAATAAAATGAACTCCAAACATATAATGTGCAAAAGAAGCCATATATCTCTTGAATCCATTCAAAAGAATACATACAACATATAAACATGTTTCATAAAAAGTCCCAATAAGGAAGCAATAAACCATATCGTCTGGGGATGCCTACATAAGAGATAAAACTATAAAGAAGAATATGAAAATGATTATCAGTAAAGTCACTAAAGTAATTACCTATGAAGGGACAGAGGTGGTTACAATAGGAATTCCCCAAAAGTTCTCTACACAGGGAACTTTTGTGGGCTGGTAATCTATTTTTTGCCCAGGGTAGTTATACAAACACTGACTTTTTAGTTTTTTGTTAAACTTTACGTACTAATTATAGGTACTTTAATAAACAGACACAAAAAAATATGTAATGGCTCTAATGAAACAGAGGCTTACACAAGTCCAAAGCAGCTATTCCTGTTCAAAGAGCTTCACCTGAGTAAATGGAAAGGCACACCATTCTTGGATAGGAAGACTCAGTA
Organism: Avahi laniger; assembly: GCA_963575035.1. Taxonomy (NCBI): domain Eukaryota; kingdom Metazoa; phylum Chordata; class Mammalia; order Primates; family Indriidae; genus Avahi; species Avahi laniger. Next base: position 7,994 of record CAUYSK010031038.1, read on the forward strand.
TGAAAAAGATGTTAATTTCCAAATATGGTAATCATTAAATTTAAGTCCATACAAGAAAAATGTCAACATGATTTTTAAAAAAGAAAAATTGATTTTAAAATTAATATAGAAATATAAACACATAAGAGAGCCAGGAAATTTATAATGGGGGTAAGACTTCCCTTTCGGAGGAGAGTAAAGCACCTTTTTTAAAAGCTAAAATGATGAACAAATGAACAAACAGATCAGTGAAATATAACTGCAATTCAGATATAGATTCAAACACATAATGGGTATTCAGAATATGATAAACATAATATTTGAAAAATGTTCTGAAGAAAATAAAAAAACTCTAAGAGCAATAAAAAAAATTAGATACAATTACATTACATAAACATTAAAAATTCCCTCTTGGCAAAACACTACAAGCAAAGCCAAAAGACAAACAAAAAACTTAAAAGGAATATTAATATAAGTCATATCACCAAGACCTTATTTCCTTAATTTATCTAAAGCTCCTACAAATCAATAATAAAGAATAACCACATAATAGAAAAACAGGCAGAGCAAACAGGTGTGCTCAGTTCTCAGCAAAAGAATTACAAATTACTCATTCACATGAAAAGATGCCCAAACTCTATAATAAGAGAAATGGAAATTAAAATCAGAATAAAATAACATTTTCACCTATCAGATAAACTTCAAAGCAAATTGTATTGTCAAATGTATAAGGAAACAGGCACACTGACACGTTACTGGTGAAAGCACGTACTGATTCAATGTTGACAGAGAACAATTTGGCAATGTGGGAGATGATGTACTTACATTTATGTATATGTACTGCTGCACTGCTATAATAGGAAAAACTGGAAAAGATAGGGCATTAGTTAAGTATGGTATGTTAAGTCAGTGGAATGAATGCTCAACAGCCATCCAAAAAATGAGGCAGCCATTAAGTACCAAGATGAAATGATCCTTTAGATATTCCATATCTAAAGCAGCACACCTTTTTCCCTTGTTAAGAGAATTCAAGAGTTTGTTCAGTAACCAGGCAGCCACTTGCCTCAAGAAAAGACCTTCCCTTAGTCCCATGAGGTGAATAGAGACTGTTCCAGGCCAATCACTGCCAACAACTAATTCAGGAAATGTACCTGTGCTGCAATTCTTAAAAAACAGACAAAATAAAGATACTTGCTTTTTGCCTATGGACTTTGCAATTTACAAGAGACACACTGAATGGGAAAGGCACCTGGGAACAACCTAGGGAGCTGCCTGAGAGGAATAAACAGGAAAGCAGAACAGAAAGGTTAAAGAACCTAGGGCTTGATGACATTGCTGAGCTACTGAATTAAGCACTCCTGGAAGCACTATCTCTGGAATTCCATGAGGTAATAAATATTCCCTCCATAATATCTCTGTAAGGGTATCTGGTAACTGGTAGCAATGGCTGCCCCTCAGGGTCAAGGATGGGGTAAAAGGGAGACTTATTTTTCACCATGTACCCCAGCTCCCATGTGTACCATGGGCATTTATTATCTTATTTCCAAATAGGTGATTTTTTTAAAAAGTGATATATGTTTGTTTTCAAATTTCCAAACAAAAAACTGAGCACCACGATTTAAGATAGCAATTAGCTCATCTCCCTACACTGAATCTGCAATGCTAGTTTCATTCCACTAAATTTTATGCAACGGCAACCATACCTTAAAGGACATCAGCATTTTCAAATATTTCTAGGCCATCACCACAGAAAAACTTTTTCAAGCAGAAAGTAAATTAAACTCCACTATTATTAATATTAGAGCCAACTTTGGTAAGATAACACAAAACATTTAATTCAAGACTACGACCTCCTTACAAATACAGAAAATGAATTCAAACCTGAAAATTGGAGAAAATGCCTCTTATAAATCATCATAAAAATATACAAATTACCCAGCAAGAGTAACATTCTGCACAAAATTCAAACTGAATACATCCAAAACTGAATTCATCACTGCACCTGCTCCCTGACTTATCTGATCATCCTACCAAATTAGCCTCTTTCCTCCTAGGTCCCCAGTTTTACTTAAATGGGGTCACTTCTACCCAGCTCCTCAAGCCAGAAGCTCTGAAACCTTTACTCATACTTTTTGGTGCTTCCAAAATACTTTTACAGTAATTTCTATAGGGCTTATATTAAATCGTCACTTACTGGCCTATTAGTCTTACTTTCCCTTTAGACTGTGAGCCTCTCAAAGCTTGGGAACAAATTTGATTCATCTATGCATTCCTACCAATCCCTGAGTGGAGTGCCTGGCTCCATCTGTGCTTTTAATTTCATCTCAAGAATCTGCTTAAAATCAAGGGGAGTTGACTAAGAGTGTAACAGTTCACATTTATCTTCTAGTTTTCTTTCAAGAGCTTAAAGCTCTTAATATTAATTGCTACAATTAAAAAGTTAATAACTAGAAATGTAAAATAAATACAAGATGCATAAAGATACATTCTATTGAACATTCAATAAACACTTCTTATATAGGTACAATGGATGAACAACATAGACGTGGCTGTCCCTGTACTCACAAAACTTACAGGCCAGCAAGAAGACAATTAAATGAACACTAACAATGATGACCACTAAATTTTATGTTAGGTAAAGGACCGGCATCACGCAAACACAGAGTAAAGGGATGTATTTGGTGTGACTCTCTCAGGACTATTTTCTATCTTATGAATTAAATGGCTACCGCCCATCCTAATTCCATATAAACCAAACATACTGGGTTCAGCCAGGAAGGAGCCTTATTCTGCCAGGACAGCCCTGTATGTCAGACACATCCTCTTCTCCCCAGACAATGGCACAGAGAACTGCCAGGGTAGAGCCCAGACATCCCATAAACTCCTATTCCCTGCTAAAGCTGATGTTATTAAAAACAGCCAAACTCCCAGGGGGTGATTAACTTACAAATCCCTAAGTATATTCTCAGACCATCCACAGAAACCAAAAAGTAGTGAGCTTTTCCAAATACACAGAAACGGAAAGCAAGTCATTCAATCAAGACACCATAGAGATTAAAAGCAGTTATCTTCTCCCTACCAGGTTCATGAGAGCTTACCCCATTTCGATCTCAGTCTTAACCAACTATACAAAATTCCTATAAACTAAAAAGGAATTTCTTTATGCTCCCTTGTGAAATTAAAAGGTACTAGATTAACTGCATTTACAACTGCTAAACTATGAAACTCAATTAAAGGTGATATACACAAATATAGTCCAGCTGAAAAATAAATAAATAAAACTCAATGTACATCCCAAAAAATCACACAGAATACAAACACAAAGGAAGGGTGGGCCTGCTTCCTACCCACAAAACTGTCGAACTTGCTCTGACAAATGAGTAGCCAAGAAGCTCGTCCCTGAACAGGATAAAGGGGGATGAATACCAGAACAAAGAACTCCTTTTATAGAGAGGAGAGTTGGTGGGGGCGGGGAGATATGAATACGTGTGTGTGTGTGTGTGTGTGTGTGTGTGTGTGTCTGTGTGTGTGTGCATTTAAATGTTTAGCCTCCTAGGTAGTTACAAATAATACCAGCAATTCAGAAGACCTGCTGAAGGGGAAAAGAAAGTAGTCTAAATTCATGACTGGATAAACAAATCTGATATATCCATACAATAGGATATTACTTGACGATAAAAAGGAATGAAAGATTAACACACATAATAGCATGGATGAATCTCAAAATAATTATGTTGTGTGAAAGAAGCCAGAAAAAAAGAGTGCCTACCGTATGATTCCATTTGTATAAATTTCTAGAAAATGCAAAGTAATCTATCAGTGGTCACCTAGCGGTGGAGGGCAGGAGAGGCAGGAGTATTTCCCTCGGGCACCAAAGGGCACGAGTACACTTTCGGAGGTGAGAGATATGTTTATTATCTTTATTGTGGTGATGGTGTTATGGGTGGATACCTATGTCAAAACATCGAATTTTACACTTTTAATATGTACAGTTTATTGTCTGTCATTTATACCTCAAAAAAGCTGTTTAAATTTTTAAAAAAATAAATAAATTCACACTGACCATCTTTGGGTTTAACTGAAAACCTTACAATGTGAGTGAGACTACTTTTACTTTTGAAGGGTATTTCATTTAAGTTACACATCATTCTTTGTGGGCTAGCAATTTTGGAATGAATACAGACGTGGAATACTTCAATGTCTATATTGCCTCCCCATTGATCCTCTTCCTGGTTTAAAAGAAGCTAAAGTATTACAGTGAAAATTCCCATCACTTCAAGTGTCTCATAGAGATTCTCTGGAACTCAATAAATGTCTGATTTTCAGAACACAAGGGACCTTAAAGACCATCCAATCCAACTTTCTCAACTTAAAGAAGACAACTGAAGAGCCCAGCCTCTCCCAGAGAGTTTATCCAGCCCTATGGCTGTGAGGACAGCTCCATATTGCTGACACCTAACTTTGCAATTTTAGTCTTCACCTCTCCAGTGAACTTCAGACATTTACTCAACTGCCCAATAAACCACCTCACTTGAATGTCTAGTTAAGCATCTAAAACTTACTGTGGCCAAAGGGAAACTCTTGACTCTCCTCACCACCAACTCCTCCTCCCCCAAGCTCGCCCATTTCAGTAAATGTACCATCATAAACTCAGTTGCTTACCTCCTACCTCCACACAGGGAATCCATTCTTATGTCTTTAACCATGTCTTCAAAGGACATCTCCAAAGCTGCTCCAGGCTCCATCTCCACTGCTGCCATCATTCTCACCTAGACAGTGGCTCCTAAGGTCTCCCAATTTCCTCTTGCCTCAGTCAAGAACAGCAGCCACAGTCATAGGACCATCAATCCCCAGACTTAAAATATTCTAACAGACTGCCCACCATGACTAAAACAAAAATCCTAACTCCTTGCTCTGCCCTAAAAGGAGAGGCCACCTCCACTAGCCAACAATAGTCTACAATATTCTCTCATTGACTACACCTCTTCCCCAACCACACTGATCTTCCCCAACACACCAAACTTATTTCTACCTCAAGGCCAAGACTTCCCCCATTTCCATCCCTGGAATACACACATATTTCACCATTTGCATCTCAACTCAAATATCGTATCTTCAAAAGCTTCCCAGACCACAAAATCTAAAGTAGCATCCCGGATCACTTATCACAGACCCCATTTTACTGTCTAGTAAGTATCTAAAACTTACTAATACCTTACAGTACTTATCACTATCTAAAATTACCTTGTAAATTTGCTTACCTACTTATTATACTTGCTAATAAAATTTATTTACTTATTCATTCATTCATTACTGCTAAGACTATCAGAAGCATTAGCCCAAATAAGAATTGTTATCCTTTCCTAATTTAACTTGAAAGCATTCATCTACAGGCACCTAAGTGCTAGTGGGTAAAAAGCAAGCACTCTTTAAAAAAAAAAAAAAAAGTCAGTTTTGATCCTTTTATTCATAAGCATGACGACTGGGTTTTCACGCTCATGTTTGAGATGTGGCTCCCTCAGACCTTTTTATGACTTGGGCACATTACTCCTCTGATGTTAAAAAAAAGGAGGTTAATTTCAACTGTCCTATTAATTTTACAAGACTTCAAATTATGCTTCTAAAGTACTGAAAAACTCACCGTATTCCTGGCCTACCTCATTATCATCAGATTTCAGTTCAATACAGTGTCAACTTATAGATACGCTGATTTAAATTTGAAATTATACTGTCTCCCACTAAAATAGTGTGCTTTTTGATAAGGATCATGTCAATATAAAAAGTAATAACTATTAATGATTAGCTTGGTATCTGAGACACCTTGTCTTTGGGATATTCAGTCATTAAGCACCTACATAATACACTATCTAAATGAGCCAATTTAAGCATTTTTAATTTCTTACTTTTCTTTTTTAGAATTTAAAAGTTTTCAGACACTGCTACCAAAAAAATCATAACCGATTATTTTGTCTCTTGATGTCACACACTGTAAATGATCTTGTAGTAAATCATTAACATAATCACTGGAATGTACATTTCACAAGGATAGGGATTTTTATCTATTTTGTTTATTGTATCCCTCAGCACTTATTCCTGGCATATGATCAGCTTAACGTAGACCTGCTGTTACATACTTGCAAGTTCACATTTCGTTTTATCTTATGCAGGTCACCATATTATCCCAAATTTAGAAGGCACTGCCAATGATATGTGTAATCTCTTGTTGCTATTGCTTGATGCCATTATAATATTAAGCATGAGCTGAACAGTAATTGTAAATCACAAATATTTGACTTTCAAACTATACAGCAACATGTTGCAAATTGATGGCAAGAGATCAACACAGATTCTCACATACAGTGCGCTGAGGGGGCGGAACTCAACAAGGAGTCATGACACACTGACCGCACAATTAAAACTCCTAACAGTATCTGCTCTAGGGCTAGGAAGAAAGCTGCAGATAGAAGACCATCTGTACACCCAGACTTCAGACTGCTAGATTAGCAAAGATTTACACCAACCCTCAGGTGAATGTTCAGTAGCTTTACATAGCTGATAAAGAAGGCCACCATAATTAAGTAGTCAAAGGCAGCAATTATGAATCATAGAAAAGTAGCTCCATTTTGAGGTATGTTGCAGGTAATTTATACTAATGATATTTAAATATAAAGATTATCTCCAAAACACTACTCTTCACCTCACATTTCTAAGGGAAAAAAAAAACAGTAGAGATGCAACTACTTTGCTGCGAACCACACATGACACAGTGTACACAAGTGGACATACGTGCCACATGAATGCTATCTATCACATCACAGCAGGCTGACAACTGCTGATCTGAAGCAAGCAGCTCACTATCACCTAATAAACCCTAAAAACGAATCCTCGCTCCAGCCTTGACCAAGTAACCTCAGGCATTTGCAATCTTTTTTTTTTTTTTT
>CAUYSK010031039.1:0-35909 GCA_963575035.1 Avahi laniger
ATAAAATCAATACACACAAATCAGAGGCTTTCATATACGCCAACAGCAGTCATACCAAGAACCAAATCAAAGACTCAATTCCCTTCACAATAGCAACAAAGAAAATAAAGTATCTAGGAATATATTTAACTAAGGAGGTAAAATACCTCTACAGGGAGAACTATGAAACATTGAGGAAGGAAATAGCAGATGACGTAAACAGGTGGAAAACCATACCATGCTCGTGGGTCATATATTTTCTACATTTATCATTTATCTTTTGATCTTTGTTTATGGTATGGTATTTCTGCCACACAGAAATTTTACATTTTATATAATCAAATTTATCAGTCTTTCATATTTTCTTTGGGTAGTTTTATAGTTTAGCTTCATTTAATGACTTAAATCTTTGTTTGGATTTTTTGCTGCAACAATTTACATAGAGATCCTCTAAATTATGTTTCCAAATATCTAACTAAATTTATCTCAATTTCATGGATTGAGAAATCTGTCAATTCACATTGATTTAAAAATCTCACTCTCATCAAATAGTGAATTCAGACTCATTTCTGGACTCCTTTCTCTTCCATTAGCCCTTTTTTTCACACCTCTTTAGCAAATTGATGTAATTGTTGTAGCATCATAGAGTCTGGTAGACCTAGGCTACTAAATTGCTCATTTTCTCCTTAGAATTGTGTTTATTATTCTCATGTATTTATATTTACACAAGAAGTTTGGTCTACTCTAAGAAAAGTATATTTTTATGGGAATTTATAGATTAATTTAGGAGGAATTGAATGACATACTAAAGTAGGAAACTTTCCTTAACAAGACCTGTAAGTCTTATTCATGTCCCTCAGGGCATTTTAAAAATATTCTCAGTGGTGGCCAATATTAATGCTCTGAAGACACATTTCTTTTTTGGAAATGGTAAAAATCCTGCAGAGTCAAGAATGTTAATAGTGATGTTGAATAATCCTTTTTTGATCAAAACCAAGACTAAAGCTGAATGAGACTGCTATATTTGAATCTCTTTAAAACTGGTTCAGAGAATTTTCCCAAAAGGGGTATCTCAAGTATGTCCAAGAAACTCCCTTGCAATGGAGTAGACTCATGTCCTCTCAAGGTAACTGTATGAAAGGGGTAACACTCAGTTGCACATGTGCATTTTAGTATATTTGTTTAACCATCATCAAAATAATAAAAACAATGCAACCTAATGAAAACTGCTCAATATGTTAAATAAAAATTGAGCACAAATTTTACACTCACCATGATTACAGCTATTTAAAAATTAGCATGTTCATGACTAAAATGCAAAGAGAAACTACCAATAAAATGGAGGCATTAGGATAGATTTATTTTCCTTCCCTAAAAATTCAGTTAATGTTGTTATAACAGTGTTTCTATAATAAAATGAATTGAGAGCTTAATTACTTTATAGTCATATCTCCTAAAGAAGAATTTTATGAGGAATAGGAAGCAGAGATGTGATCATGATGCTCTTCTGGATGATGTGTAGACTGGCACCGTAGTGTAACACACACAAACAGAAACTGGAGTTTAGTGATCTGCTTTCACACCTCCAGCTCTGTTGTGTTATCTGGAGTTGATACAATTCTCAAGATTCGTTTTCTGTAAAATGAGATCATTAGAATCACTTCACAGTGTCCCTTAAAACCTTGATACTGAAAGTCTTATCCATGGATTAGTAGTGTTAGCATCACCTGGAACCTGTTAGAAACGGAATTTCAATCCCAAATCCAGACTTCCAGAATCACAGTATCTGAGGATGGAGCCCAATAATCTACACATTCACAACCTCTTCACGTGATTCTCATGCTTGCTGAGGTTTGAACAGCACTGATTTAGAGAACTAAAGGAATCAAATATAATTATAAATACTGCTTTCCATAAGTTCATCATTAAATAAATTATGTACAACAAAAGGTTAACCATCCATACTGGAGGCCTGGGAATAATCAGTTGTCTTTTAATTTTGGAAATTTTTCCTTCATTTTTTAAAAATCACATTATTTGGTCTTAGATAAGAAAATTAAACATTCAGTAGACAAGAATTGTGCCTTTTAATTTCATAAATATTTGATGAGTTCTACCTATGTCCTGGGCCTTCCTTTGTAGGCTGGGGATTTGTCAATAAAAATTGTAGGGGAGAAAAAGTGGTATATTTTCCTAACCCATTGCAAAATTCATGGATGGCATCCCTATAACAAAAGGCCAAGTAACAAGAGAATAGAATAACAATTTTTTTTAACAAAGTTTTATTTGACATGGGACCCTTCAGAAATGAAGGCCCAAAGATCTAGGGAAAACTATTTTTATGATGAGTCTGAGGAAATAAGTGATACTTGTAGGAAAACATGACTGGAAAAATAGGGGCATGATCTAATGGTAATAAATTGGGGAGAACTTCAGCAACGCCTGTTTGTTCAGATCCTTTTCTGTGTCTCTGAATGACATTCCTTCCCCCAGGTATGGAGCAGGACACCTGTCACATGAAGATTTTCAAGGGAGAAGAAAGGAGGTCAGAAAATGACCTTCCTAGGTTTTATGGCTTGCTTCGGGTGAAAAGAATTCTAGTTTCTGTAACTGACTTGGGGGAGAAAGGTAGACAGGAGAAATGAGGGTGGGAGAAGATCATAAAGACCTTCTTGTTTCTATAATCATCACAGTCCTTCTCAGCTCAAAACTACTCAGTGTGCCAAGGCACCATGCTTTGGGGTATTGTGTTTTGAGTCCTGACCACATGGCCTCTGCCTCCAGAAAGTTTTTAGACTACCAGAAAAAATAGAAAGCAAACCAATAATAAGAGGTGTAGAAAGGATTCCAAAAAAAGACCCACCAGTTGTTACTATGAATGCATCTGGCTTGGGGGTCTTACCTATGAGCCAGAAGGTAGGCAGTAGGGAGTTCATGAACTCCAGCATTTTGTTTGCATTTGGGAAACACATATGTTCATATTTTCCTTGTTCTGAAGAGATACTTTCAAAGAATTCCTTGAAACCTAAACATTTAAGGACCCCTGCTGGAATCAACATTATAGGCCAGTTTATTATCACAGTGTTTTCAATCCACTTTCCTCATAAATGAGATCCCTTTGTCCCCCTCTCCCCTAAGAATTCTTACTTTGGTCTGAATTACCTGGGTATAGATTCAGAAACCTGTGATTCTTCTGCATTGTAGAGATATTCCTTCATCCTTCTGTGAAAAATGAAAGGCAAATTCTCTCCAGATGTGAGCATGGTCAGGCGCATGGCTGCGCTGCTTATTACAAGATGTGGATGTAAATGAAATGTCCTAAGATGAGCTCTCTTATAAGGACCTTCCCTGACATTTGTTCAACATTTAATTCACCATTCTTGAAGATGAACAAGCAGTTCTGAGGATGTAAGCTTAAAAACTTGCAAGTTGATTAAACCCTGTGCTTAAATCTCGACCAATTAATAACAGAGCCCCACGAGGTTAATGTTAAGGGTGGCTGTTATTATGTTTTTCATCTTCATTTCGGAGTTCCTGCAAGTGGATTAATCAGCTCTTGTGTATTCATTCTACCACCAGAGCAACAATTCATTTTGATTATTGTGTTACAAATACCAATGACATTCAGTAGACCTTGCAGAAAATTTTTCATGAGTTTGGGCAAATATCCACTGTAGCAAATGAAGCAGATCAGGTAATAATAGCTGCAGGTTCTGGAACCTCATAGTGTCCCTCAACAACATACACTGAATTGGAATGTCAGCCTGGTGATTTGGTTCACCCTCATTACCTAAATCATCCCAGAGTAAAGGCAAATATAGCACATGTGTTTGAAATATTGGCATTCATATCACCTTTTATACAGTCCAAATAATCTAAATGGTGAATTTAAAGAGCCTTCAAATCAATTATTAATACCAATAGTAAGACAGTAAATGAAATTTAACCCCAATTCTCCACAGTGTCATCGAACTTGTAATAACCCTAAGGTTATTAAAAACAGGTATTAAGCCTTTATTTTTCATTTTCTCACAAATATAGTCCAGTCTCAGTAGGCTTCAGCTCACCACAGTTGTCTGTGGGTTGGGCATATTTTCAATCAGAGCCTCAGTTGGTGGTTTGGCCAGGCTCTTGGTTGACTGAAGGGTCATTTCATTTTTTATCACACTGTTGCCTCTGCACTTCAAATTGAAGAATCCAGAGCAGTGGCCTTTGTGCTTCTGCAGTTGGGACATCCCTGGCTGCTGCATGGTGACTTGAGCTTCACACCCTGCATGATCATGGCCCACTCTCCTCCCCCATCTCTCCAGCCATTCTCATGACATCAGGTTCTGGTAATTTTATGATAGAGGATAGTGAAGAGCCACTGTTCTCTCTTTTGTAATATCCCGTGTTGGATTCCTTAACTGGTGCCATTTCTCCACCTCCCCCGGGCATGCTCTACTGTGTTCCTACTCATCAATATATTTGGGTTTATAGGAACCCAACCAGGCTGCTGCCTCCTTGCCATGGATACCACAAGTCCTCTGTCACTGGGTCCTGGAGCTATGTGGGAAGTGCTTGCTGCTACTTCTTCCTTTCCTCCCCCACATGGTCCTGAATGGAACATAAATGTCCTCAGCCCTCCAGCAAGGGGAAGAGAAGTGGGACAGGCAGGTGCTGGTCTTTGAAGAAGTTGGCTGTTTTCCCTCCTGGCTTCAGCACCTGTCCCCAGGCACCCTGGTCTCTGTCTAGCTGGCCTGGAGGCAGCTTTATATTCACAAAGAAACAACAAAACTGTGCCACCAAGAGAAAAAAAAGAGAAGCCCAACAACATATTTATTTGTACTTGGTTAAGAAATATCGCAGATGAATGTGACCATTATCATAATTATCATCATTAATAATGATTGCCAAGCAGTACCGGTATTGGGACACAAGGCACAAGATAATCAAAACATGCATCCTTTTAAACAGATTTTTTTTGCAAGCTTGCTGTTACTCTGTGGATTGCACAGACATATTCTTTCTTGGTCAATCTCCTTCCAATAGCCAGAGGAAAGAAAAAAGTCACAAATGCACAGTCTCACAGCAACAGGATGAAAACTAAAAATCAAAATGCTACCTGTCCCCCATGCAAAGCACTCATGGCTTACCTGTTCCATCACCCAACCAGAGCTGCTCAGCAGGCAGTCATGACATGGGACTGCCATCTTCCTCAAGTCAAATCTCTAGGAAGAGAACAAACGGGAAGTTAAAAAAAAAAAAAAAAAATCAGGCCCTAGAAGGCAGGTGCGGGTGAATCTGTGCTTTAAACATTAGCATGTGAGAACTGCCTGCCACAGGAAACGTGGTTCTCTCTCTCTCTCTCTCCCTCTCTCTCTGTCTCTCTCTCTCTCCTTGTTTCCCTCCCTACCCCTCCCCTCTTCCGTCCTTCCTTCCTTCCTGACTTGTGGCAGTGAGAAAACACATGGCTTACATGCCCGTCCTACTCTTAAGGAGTTAGGAATTGTTGAATGTACATAAGAAACACTCTGCATTTTGCCAGTTTAACATCTATAAACTGTAATGCTAGCCTTCTGGCAGTCCATACTCAAGATCTACAGCAAGCCTGGCTTCCTTCCACCCTGCCAGATTTTCGTGGTTTCAGTTTTGTGTGAGCTGAGTGAAAACCAAGTCATTCAGTTAAGTCTGAAGGCGGGGGGAAAGAATGTCCAGATGTGTTAACCTATGCATCTGAAAGGACTTCTATAAATCTAAATCAGATGTGGTCTGGTTAAAGAATCTGTTCTAATGTGATGTATAATTGTTTTCATCAAAGGACTTAAAAGAAGTATAAAGATCAACCCATGATATTATACATGGAAAAAATTTACCTTTGTTGAAAATAGCACAGTTACCCAAGATTTGGAATGCTGTGAGAATTTGGGGACAGGAGATTATGTAGCTATGTAAAATGAGTACCTATAACCTGAAAGGTGATTTGATTTCAGAGATGCCATAAGGTTGTCTGACTCCAGACAGCTCTCTCTCCTGTGCCTCAAGTCCTGCCAAGCTGCTTCTTTGATATGAAGGCCTTGTATCTCTTGAAGGTGTCAGATTAGGATAATGAATGTGTTGGGAAGGGAAACCTCTTAAGCAGTAGGTGATGCATGTGGGCTGGTATTCTAGCCATCAAGCAGACAGCAACGTCTCTGAAGAGAACAGACAGGTGTGTTTGGAGGAGGGTTTTCAGGGAGACAGGGAGGCCTGAATGGACTGGCTGGGAGATAGCTGTGTGTGGTCAAGAGAGAGTGGGGGTACCAACAGAGGCTACTCTGCAGCAACTTTTCTCTCTGACCTCTTTGTCTAACCTAATTCTTTGACCCCTTTGTCTAACCTCCCCATATCATTCATTGTCTTCTGTTAGCTACCCTTCTCAATGTCCCCCCGGAAATACATTGATGAATAGCTGCACTTGTGATGTGCACTATTTCTCAATTTCACAGCCTTTTTAATTTTCTTTTTATCTAAAATGTAAACTGAAATTAAACTTTCCCCCACAGAGCTCAACGCTGTAAGAGGATGTTATACTAAGAGGTGGCAAATCAATCATCACTGAGATGGAATAATCCAAAGCATTTTTTCATCCTCCATGAACCCTGAGCAATCACAGCAAATGCTTGGGAGTCCAGGTTAACCTTCTCTTCCTTTTTTCACGTTTAGATTTTAAGGGAAGGCAGAAAGGTCTGGCTTTCATTCCATTTGAGCCTGACATGGAAAGAATACAGATGCTGCTTGACTTACGATGGGGTTAAGTCCTGATAAACCCATGGTAAATTGAAACTATTGTAATTCAAAAATGTACTTAATACTCCTAACTCACCAGACATCACAGCTTAGACTATCGTAACTTAAACGTTTTCATAACACATTAGCTTGCAGTTGGACAAAATCATCTGGCAACACAGTATACCACAGAGTATTGGTTGTTTATCTTCATAATCGCATGGCCAACTGGGAGCTGTGACTTGCTGCTGCGGCCCAGCATCTTGAGAGAGTACTTATTGCATATCACTAGCCTGGGAAAAGATCAAAGATCAAAATTCAAGTATGGTAGATGCATATCATTTTTGCACCATTGTAAAGTCTAAAAATTGTAAGTTGAATCATCCTGCATCAGGGGCCAACTGTATAATAGAATATAAAGTGCCTTGGATGCAAAGTCAGAAGATTTAAGCTACAGTTTTGACACCACCACTTTGTAATCATATGACTATTGGCAAAACAACTAACTTCTTAAAGTTTGATCTCGACACGTTTACACTGGATTTAGAAATATAGGGCTCACAGTGCTGTGCTAAGACTCTACTGACATCAAGTGATTCGAAGGTATTAATACTATGGAAGCAACAATTGTAATTATTCCTCTTCTTGGTTCGATCCTAAGTGGAGTTGGGTGAGCCCTTTCTGGGGCACTCGTCTCAACCATACGGCTGTGTCCTTAGAGACTCAGGGCACTTGGTACCACTATCACCACTAGAAGCCTTTTTCTGGCTGCTGGAGCCTACCTTGACACCTGTGAAGAATTCAGGCAGTGCTGGAAAGCAGTGCACTCATTTTCATCAGAGCAGTCTTCAATTAATGACTGATGGCAATTAGTGTGTTGATACACTAGATCTCTCACCTCTCAGGTGGGATAGCCTTGGCATGCTTGGAAGTTTTCAGAATTCTCTAGGGCATTGAGCTCCAGTCACTCACAGTATAACTTGATTGGCATCCTCTCTCTCCCTGTCTCATTTCATCCACCAACTGCAATGTTTCCTGGGAAAATTTCCTAAATGTTCTATTTGTACCTCTTGAATGCTTATCTCAGTGTCTGTTTCTGAGAAAGGACAACTGAAGATATTATCCATCCTAAGATTCTTTAAATGGACCCATTGGAGAAGGGAAATGGCTGTCTTGACAGTTACAGTATATCTGCACATCCTTGGAAGTCCAATCAAGTATGAAGTTTGTGGAGACACATTCTGTCCTTTAATTTTGGTCTTAGTTTGCTTTCTGTTGCTTTTAAATGAATAACTGAAACTGGAGAATTTATTAAGAAAAGGAACTTATTTCTTACAGTTATGAAAGCTGAGAAGTCCAAGCTGGAGGGGAGTATCTGAGGAGGAGATTTTTGCTGGTGGGGACTCTCAGAGGCATTCTGAGACCATGGAGTGCTTCACCTGGAGAGGGGGTAGATGTGCCAGGTGAGATATCACTTCCTCTTCTTATAAAGCCACCAATTCCACTCCCATGATAACCAATGAGTCCATTAATCCATGAGTAGATTAATCGATTCATGAAGGTAGAGACCTCTGACCCAATCACCTATTAAAGGCCTCACCTCTCAATACTGCCACATTGGGAATTAAGTTTCAACATGAGTTTTGGAGAAAGATATTCAAACTATAGCAACACTCAACTTAACCAACCTAAGCAGCTTTACTTGATAAACAACAATTTATCCTATTCTCTTCTTTTCTACAAATCTCTTAGCACCCATGTATGATGTCCACACCATACCATTCTTTAAAAAAAGTTTGTTGAGCACCTGGCAGCAGGTGATGAAGTGAGCCAAGTTGGGAATCAAAGGGCCTGAGTTTTAAGTGCAGAGAATCTTTTCTCACAGAAAAGTTTAATAACAACACCTCTGTACAGAGGAGTGTACAATCTTCTTCCGAAACTACCAAAATTGATGTGTTTAAGTCATGTTACCAGACTTCAAACTATACTACAAGGCTATTGTAACCAAAACAGCATGGTATTGGCACAAAAATAGAGACATAGACCAATGGAACAGAACAAAAAACCCGGATATAAAACCATCCACATACATCCAACTGATCTTTCACAAAGCAGACAACAATATACACTGGGGGAAAGAATCCCTATTAAGTAAATAGTGCTGGGAAAATTGGACAGTCACATGCAGAAGAATGAAACAGGATCCATATCTCTCAACAGTCACAAAAACTAATTCAAGATGGATAAAAGACTTAAATGTAAGACCTGAGGCCATAAGAATACTAGAAGAAAATGTTAGGAAAAACTCTTCTAGATATCCAGTTAGGCAAAGAATTTATGAAGAAGACCCCAATAGCAATCACAGCAACAACAAAAATAAATGGGACTTGATTAAATTAAAAAGCTGCTGCACAGCCAAGGAAATAATCAGCAGAGCAAACAGACAACCTACAGAATGGGAGAAAACATTCTAAATCTATACATCCTATAAAGGACTAATAACCAGAATCTACAAATAACTTAAGCAAATCATCAAGAAAAAATCAAACAACACCATCAAAATGTGGGCAAAAGACATGAACAGAAGATTTTCAAAAGAAGATAAACAAATGACCAATAAACATATGAAGAAATGTTCAATGTCACTAATCATCAGAGAAATGCAAATTAAAACCACAACAAGATATCACCTTACCCCTATTAGAATGGCTTTTATTAAAATGTCCAAAAATATTAGATGCTCTTGTGGATGCAGAGAGAAAGGAATGCTTCCACACTGTTGGTGGGACTGCAAATTAGTACAACCTCTATGAAAAACAATATGAAGGTACCTCAAAGAACTAAAAGTAGACCTACTCTCTCATCCAACAATCCCACTGCTCAGTATTTACTCAAAGGAAAGTAAGTAATTTTATTAAAAAGACACCTGCACTCTAATGTTTATTGCAGCACAATTCACAATCACAAATATGTAGAATCAACTCAAGTGCCCATCCATTCATGAGTGGATTAACAAAATGTGGTATATGTACACCATGGAATACTACTTGGCCATGAAGAATAATGACTTAATGCCTTTTGCAGTAATTTGGACGAAACGGGAGACCATTACCCTAAGTGAAGTATCTAAAGAAAAACAAACACCACGTGTTTGTTTTATTAAAACAAACTCATTATTAAATTGGAACTAACTGATGAGCACACATGTGCATAGAGGGAAGTAAAACTCAATGGAAGTCAAGTAGGAGGGGAGGGGGGAGGAGGGGATGGGTGAAAACCTATCTAACAGGTATAACAAACACTATCTGGGTGATTGGCACACCCATAACCATGACTCAAGCATTATAAAATTATCCATGTAATTAAAAATACATGTACCCTGATAATACTTTGAAATAAAAAAAAATTTTCAAGGGACAGGGACAAGGGAAAGTGTGTGGAGAAGTGAGTAGAAATACAAAGAGGTAGTTCTTTTGTGGTAATGGAACATTTGCATATCATGATTATGGTGGTAGTTACATGAATCTATATGAGATAAAATTGC
The DNA here is from genome assembly GCA_963575035.1 of Avahi laniger. Taxonomy (NCBI): domain Eukaryota; kingdom Metazoa; phylum Chordata; class Mammalia; order Primates; family Indriidae; genus Avahi; species Avahi laniger. The sequence goes on from CAUYSK010031039.1 coordinate 10,271, forward strand.
ATAGAACTAGACACACACATACCTCCATACACACAAATGCAGATTTTAAGAAAGGTGAAAAAGATCTATAGTGTAATGGTAGAGTGCCAGTGTCAATTTTTTGGTTTGATATTGTGTTTCAGTTATAATATGTTACCAAGCGAGGAATCTGGTGGAAGGGTACATGAGACTCATTGTACTATTTTTGTGATTTCCTGTGAGCCTATAATCATTTCAAGGTAAAAAAAAAATTTTTAAGAAAAAAAAAAGATACTTTTATTGCATCCTTGGGGAGCAGAGGAAAGGCAGGACCCCGGGATCTCCCAGTGCTTTTTATGGATATGATATTCAGTTGAAAGAAAGTTCAGCATAGCTGTGAAGGACGAAACCCTGAACAGGAGATAGTGCACAGGTTTAATGTGCATGAGAAGAGAAAGGTAGGAAAAGGTTGCTAATGAAACTGCATTGCTCTTGGGAAAGCTCAGATGATCTCTGCCAACAATCTTTATTTTGTGGGTGTCAGGAGTTTTCTCAGCAGAAACATTGGGAACTCCATTAGGGCAGAAGAGCAAAGACTTCTACTTGTTATGTCTATCCATCCAGTTAAATTAGGTTCTTTCCATTCATCCATCCATCCATCATGTCTTCTGGCCCTCCTTCCACCTCTTCTTCCAATCAACCTTTCATCCCTCCTTCATCCTTTCCTCCTTTCTTTCATCCTTCATCACCCCCTCTTTTTTTAAATCCCTCTTTCTATCTTTCCATCTTTCCTTCTTTCTTTCCTTTTTCCATTCATGAGTACTCATAACAGTGGCATTGGGGCATGATGGTTCAGTGTCACAGTCTGGAGTCAGGCCACCTGGGTTCGAATCCAGTTCTAAAATTCATTAGACATGTGCCCTTGGGCAATTTACTTAAAGTTCACATAGTGGAAGTCCGAATTTTTTTATATATAAACTGGAGCTAATAATTATACCTATTCTACTGACTTATTCTGAGTATTAATTAAGTTAAAAAGAGCAAAGACTGTCTTGTATTAAGTGCACTATAAATACCATTGTTATTACTAGTATACTTCTGATATTGGGTCAAAATCTGCAAAGGTAAGTTTTTAAGATATAGCCCTTGCTTACAAGAGGGTTCTATGTCTGGAGAGAGTTAATATAACATCCAAAGATGAGCAAGTAATTAACTTCTAAAGAGGAAACTTAGCTCACTGTGTTCATTTCCTAAAGTATACAGTTCAGCATTATCACCTCTGACAAATGGTGAAATATTGGAGGGTTGTGTATTTCCCAAAGCTCAGCTGTTCTCTTACAACTCCTGACCTTTACCCCATTTCACTTCCATTCTATCGAGTGTGTTCATCTGAACCTTGATTTGTACACTGAGTTTCTTGCCAGCCTCCTGCAATACAATTTAACATGAGAGGCAATATAATATTCTTGTTGGGGATTGCGGCAGTTCAATAGAATGGATTGGAGACTCTGCCAACATAAGTGTGATTTAGGTTCCCTTGATATCAGGAAAGTTCTGCCTGTTCTTTTAGCTCTGTTGAGATCAAGCCTTTCAAACAGTGACTGCAGTTCTGAAAGCTCAGTCAACACTTTTGGTACTTCTGGTGCCTGATTACATGTTTTTTTGTTTTAAAGCTCCAGGACTTCAATACCCAGAGAATTTCAAACCAATGCGTTAAGAATTGTCAGGCCTAGTTTGGGAAGTTAAGTAAAAAGTAACTTAAAGCTTGGTTTGAGGACCTATTGAAACTCCTACAAGGGCATTTGAATAACCTGCCTTTAGGCTCCTACATCCCAGAACCAGAACTTTACAAACTTGACTCTACAGACATGCTGAGATCCAAAACCTTCATGATTGGTCAGAAAACAAATATTTACAACCCTCAGCTGGTACCAGTAGTTTGAAGTGATTGTGAGTAGGGTATTAGAAAAGAATAGGTCAGACTACTCTGTGACAACACCACCAAAAAAAATCATGAAATCTCAGCGGTTTGTTATTAAATTTTTATATATAAAAGTGTACTTCTGGCTTATGAAAAATCTGAGGCAGGTCAGTGAGGGCTCGCCTCCATCTGGAACCCAGGGATCCAGGCTACCTCCATGTTCCTTTCTACCATCTCAACACGAGATGGCCAACATTACTGAGGAGGGCAGCGGGGGAAGAAGTTGGTACATCAGTTCTTAACCACCTCAGCTGGGAAGTGATATCCCTCACATCTACTTAGGACTCATTGGCCAAAACTAATTCCATGTCCTCATTCTGATGGGAAGGGCTGGGAAATTCAGGTGAACACGTAAAATATTTTTTCACCTAACCATCTCACTCATGATTGGTATAACAATAGATATTCCAAATCTATAAGAGAAAATAGGTACCAAAATGATGAAAATAATGAAGGACGTAGTTTGCTTCTAAATTGCAATGAAGGGGCTGAGATGAGAATTGTGCAGCTCAAAGTCTTGGTCCAAAATAGCTTAGCCACCAGCAGAACATTTCTTGAAAGTCTCATGGCCTTTCTTTAAAATTAAACTTTTCATGAGTTTAAAAATACAAAATTTCAGCTCTGCTCTGCCCACGCTGGAAAGATGATGCCTATTTATTCTTTATCTATCTTCCAGCATATCCTATGCCCTCCCAAGGATCTGCCTTCCTTAGTTTAAGGAGCACACTCTAAATGTTCCATAAATGGTTATTTAATGGTGGTGATGAGGATGTATTTAAGATAAGGAAATGTCATCATTAATTTGAAGATTCTGCATCATCATTGTGTATTTCCTCATGCCAATCATCATGCTTTATATAATTTTAAATTAGCTTTTATCTTACATCCTCCTCAGTGTCCAGTCATAAAAGGCAATGAACCCAGGTAGAATGAAGGTGTTCAAAGCCTATTCAATGTCATAAGATTAACAAGGATCTGTTATTAAAATTTCTTCTTTTCTCTCTCTGTCCTCTCCCTTCCCAGCCAGAGATTTTCACTGAACAACAAAGGCAAGCCTAAACTAGTGAATCCTAGGGATACATTCTTGCCTTCAAAGGACAAATAAAAATAGAAACCTTCTGAGAGGAAGATGAGTTTTTCTAGTTTCTAGTTTTTCTGATCTCATTTGCCTCGTAGCTACTCCCCACACTTCTCACCACCCCAACCCATGGTCCCAGCATCTGAATCCAGATGGTACCCCTGCATCCCGAACCTCTGGATCACCTGGGCTCTGCCTGATTCCACAAATCTCCCCTTGCTTCTACAACCCAATTTGATAATTGCTGTTTGAAAAGAATTGAACTACCACAAAGGAAATAAGCAAATGTTTATTGTGTACCTACCTCCTAAGCACCGCTGTAGGTGTTCTTAAGTGAGCAGGATGGGGCCCCCTCTTCACCACACAGTTTACTTTCTAGAAGTGGGAAACAGGCAAAGAAATGAACAAAAAATAAGATAATTCTGAACAGTGATCAATACTACAAAGAAAAGAAAACAGGGTGATGTGATGGTGAGTGGCTGGGGTCGGGGGCGACATGCACAGGGTGGTTGGGGAAGGCCTCCCTGCCCAGCAGAAGGAGGCAGGCCTGGGGAGATGGGCAGAGCAGCTCAGCAAAGGTGGCAGGAATGCACTCAAAACTAGGATGGAAAGGACAAAGATTTCCTTCTTCCTCCTCCCACACCCAATAAACGAATGCGGTGCTTCTTTTTTCTGGTCTGCATTCCAATGGCCTAGGTCCATTTAAATTTCATATTAAACGTAATAACAGAGTGTCTTAAAGAAAGCTCTCATTTCTTTCTTTCCCAAGTCAGCATCTCTCCCTGGGGCTAAAGAAAAAAAATGCTTACCTTGATCTGTGGTCAAGCTGCTGTGACCTAACTTTCTCTGTTTGGACCAACGGCCGATGACAAATTATAATTGAAACAGCTTCTCACTTTCTGCTTGCCCTCAATCAGGCAGAAAACATCCCTCTGACTGATTAAGTCACTGGGGAAAATAATTTCCCTGTTCCCAGTGACTGTTGATCGATGGCTCTGAAGTATCATTGCTGCTCAGTTCCTCCTTCAAGGGGGCTATCAATTTCCACAGACTCCTTGGCCCAGTCTATTTCGGTCCTTGGCAGAATTGTCTCAGAATCACGCGTGGCCATGCACCCAGCAGGAACTCGATGAGAATGATGAGGACAGGGTGAGAGGAGGCAGAAGTGACACAGACTCACCAATCAGATGAGCACTGAGCTCAGTTGGAAGGGGTCAGCTTCATTATTCTTCCTTATCCCACAGCTTCCTTCTCTCTCCCTCCTTCCTCCCTGTATCCTTGTGCCGCATTGCATTCTCAAGGCAAGTGCAAAACAAGGAGGAAAAGGGAACAAAAGATGGATGCCACTAGGGTGGGAGGAGGTGGACACAGTTCTGACCTTTTAAAATAAGGGACTTTCACAAAGAGGCTTATCTGGAAGAGGAGGATTAAATAACCTGGGGTCCACAAGAGAATACTTTTTATAACATGGAATCCTGCTTCCCCTCCCCTTTTCTCAAGACAAAGAACTTGAAAATCTGCCATATGTGACACGAATCAAGCAACAAACAGAGGCTTGAGGAGGCTTGGATCCCCCTGCAGCCCTATTCTGCCAGTAGGTGCTGGGCGACTTCCTCAGCATCTCTGGTTTTCAGCCTCCTCATCTGCAAAATGAGGCAATTTGATTGACAAAATTGAGGTCTCTTTTTGTTCTAAAATGCTGAGATCCTATGAAGTAGGAAAAATCCAGTTTAACTGAAATAAAGAACCTTCTGACAGATACTAGTTTATTCCCCCCCTCCAAAAGAAGTCTTTTAATGTCTCTTCCTAAAAACAAGCTATCTCAATATATATATAAGTTAAGCTGCAACTTCTTAGTGTGGGGACGCTCTGTCTAGGGCTAGATGGGACAAGTAGGAGTCCAGAAAACACTAGAAGGAACACTTTTGCTTTGCTTCAAGGAACATATTTTAAATGATTCTTTCAACAGTATTGTAGGGAAAAAAGAGAAGTCGGTGTTATTAATTCATTTACTTATCTGTTTATTTGCCAAATTAAAATTATTTAATAATTGATTTTCTATCTTGTTCTGGAAAAGATTGAAGATGATAGAAGAACTAATGATAAAATGATCTATCCAGTCAATAATTACTCCTTCATTTCATTTACCAAGATCTAACGATTTGTTTGTATTTTAAAGATAAAATATCCTCACTGCCCTATAAAAATTGGTGCTGTGTTTACAAACACATTTTCCCAGGCCTGTTTAAAAATTTTGAAGTTCACACTGTTCCATCCTATCCTCAATCAGACTCTGAAGTTGGTTAGAGTCAAGCAGTTTTGACTCAGTATTCAGAATTCAGTAGAATTCCCCAAACCCATTTCACAGAGTTTAACTGGGTGTTTGAGAAATGCTGAGTAGAGTCCTAGATCCCAGGAAGCTCAGAGTCTAGCTGGGAAACAGACACAGAAAAAATACATGACAACCCAGAGCTGTAGGGAGAGCCCTCCTGGGGCCCAGCCACACACCCCCAAGGGCACCAGGGCAAGTGCACGCTGGGACCAGGGACACCAACATGAGGCACAGCTGTTTTTTGCTTTAGAATCCTTCACCTGCAGGGTTTGCTCCTTTTTAAGCAGATCGTCCTTCATCCTCAGAGAGCTCCCTCCCAGTGTTCCTGAAATGACAGCTACTCCTAAAGTAGGCCCAGCTGTTTTCCCATCTGATATGTGAAGGCACTGACTCTGTCAGAGCTAAAAGTTCCTCCAGCCCTCTGAGAAATTCTTTAACATTGACCAGAGTCTTTCCTTCCATGATTGGGTATGGCTTGGTACAGGTGTTCTCAATCTTGGCTGTACAGCAGAATCACCGGAGAACTCTTAAATATCTTTATGCCCAAGCAGCATCCCAGACTCATTATAATGCACCAGAGTCCCTAAGAGTGGGGGCAAAGGTGTAAAATATACTAGGTAATTCCAATGTGCCATCAAAAATGAGAACTTCTGGCTTAATATATATTAAAATCTGAGAGGAGTAGCATTTAGGATTAAATTCATGCTAGGCTGAAAATGACAGATACGATTTACTTTTTAAGAGGCTATTTTGATAAGGGAAAAGGTAAGGGTGAAAAAGTAGCAAACATTCTTGGGATAATCACCTGATCCTTTTGAGTCTCTATAATTTGGGTTTATGATAAAAACAACAAAAGTTAAAAAACAAACCCTAGCAGACTTTCAAATACATTGTATTATTTTTAACACTCAGATAACCTTAAAGGTGGGTATCTTGAGTCCCACTTTAGAGATGCAGAGAGGCTAAATAATTGTACACGAGCTTATAACCAGTACATTGTGAAGGCAGATTTCAAAACTCCGTATCTCTATTTCTAAAGTCCATGTTTTATAAGGAACAGGGTTTAATTCAAGTATAATTGGATGGAGCATATATTGTGTCTGCCTATTAGTAGATACTGAATAGAATGCTCTCCTTCAACACTCCAGGGGGAAGGATCTTCACACATATTTTCCCTTGGAAGAAAATTCCTAAAGTAGGTCGTAGTGTGAGAAGATGGGGAGATGAAAAGAGCAGGTGCCTAAGAATTCTCAAGTGCAACAGAGCAACAGGGCTGTAGACTAATTGGAGGGGATGACTACTTTCTGAGCAGCATATTTCAGAGCAAAACTGAAGTTGCCAGACTCAGACCTGGGTAGCTACCTGTCCAGGTGAATTAGGGTTATGTTGATCACCTACCGCAGGGCTCTAAATGTGGGATGGAAGTGCCCGTAATTGGCAACGTGGTACTGCCTCCTTAAATGACATGCAGTCCGGCTTTACCAATCCAGCAGTGATCACATTACAGCCAGGCCTCCAGCTCCAGGCCTTCAAGGAATATTGAATTTGCTGTATTTTCTGAGCAATAAAAGCAGACTTCTAATTTAATTAATCTTATCCTTGATTGTATTAGCCACCCATGTGGCCAGAAAGTACAGCTTGGACCTCAGGCAACCAGACACTGTCCACATTAACCTCCCAAGCATTGAGGATTCAGGGTTCCCGTGAAGGGACTGATTCATTTTGCTGTTGATCAGATGTCTGATCAACAAAGAGCCAGCCAAAAGAGCCCTGCTGGCTTTAGAAAGTTGAAATCAAGTTCTAAATGGGGGCTGGGGGAGGATCCAAACACTTCTATAACAATCTTTTGATATGAGGCATTCAGAACTATTTCCTTTGAACCAAGAAAACCTTTTATACTCAAAGTTATATTTCCAAGAAAGCAAAATGGTGATTTTAAAGTGATAGACATTAGCTGGATTTGATCTTGACATTCTCAATATTAGGGCATTGGTACATGGGGCTGAATACACTATGTCACTCACAGAATCAGTCTGTTTTTAACCAGAACTCAAACATGGGTTCACATGAAATTGGATGATTTAGAGAGTGTTGGATGGCAGCATCTAAAATGATATCGGGGTAGAAGGAAAAGATGTAATGAGATGACACATAACAGGGGGAATGAAATGTTTTACACTTAGGTTAAAAAACTAATCTGTAAAAAAGCAAAAGGGATATATAGCCTTAAACAACAGTAGATATGGAAAAATGCTTATTGATTTTAGTAGATGAGAAAGCCAATACAGATAAAAAATATGATGCAACTGATGGAAGCCAATGTCATGCTAAGCTCTGCAGAGACACTCTTGGTGCCCTGTCCAGATCTGCTTCATTAGCCTGATACTCCTATCCTCTACTTTTAGTGGAGTGTTTGCTGCTAAATAATTGGGATTGACCCCATTGACTGAGAATTGCCTTTGGCTGCTAGGAGCCACACTGCCTGGGAGGTAACACTCTTCTCTGGTAGCCCACAGCCAATGACTTATGGAATTACAGATGCAAGAGGCTGACAAGATCCTTTGTCTTTGGAAACAGGATCCAACTCTGTGTTGCAATTCACTGTCTAGAGCTCTCTACGGGATAAGAAGGGACTATAGCTGACCACGTCCTTGCTCAGCTCTTCCTCCTACTCAGCTCTTTTGAAAGCAACCTCTCAAGTACTAACTTCCCTATCTACCAGCTACCATCTCAGGCTCGTCTTACTGGGGATCTGGTTTAACGAAGTGTGTATTCATTTAAGTGCCTTGTCCAGAAGGAGGGGGCTAGTTTACCAATCTGCCTTGTAGCACCTGAAAAACTGCTAGATTTTGGACACCTCACTCAAAGAAGCAAGAGCTACTAGCTAGAAGACTTTGACATGGAGGCAACCTAGATGATGAAAAATGTAGAAACTCTTGTTAGAAAACAGTTTTAAAAATTGAGATTATGGATTATATTTGGAAAGGCCTAGAGCTGTATGGGTGCTAAGAAACTATTAGTTTCTCTTAGAAGAATGACTTGTTAGTCTGGTGGAAGGAGGTCATATTTTTTTTCTGCGGTTCTAGATGGAAGAAAGCATTACAGGGGGACTTCTAGGGAGTAAATTTGGGCTCAAAGTAAAAATTTTCTTTAAAGAGTTGTCCTGAATCACAAAATACAAAAGCTTAAGGAAATCTGAGATATTTCTGATATGACCACTTATTTTATTCATGAACTCTATGAAATTCATAGAGGTTAAATGTCTTACTCAACATCACACTGCTCTGCAATCACCAATTTGAAAGGAGTACCTCAATGACATCCAGATCTCTTTCTTGTTCACTGTTTATTTCCACTACACTCATAGGTCAGTGGATGATGATCTGTATTTTTAAAGGCCCATTTTGTGTGGGATGGAGTAAAATTATAGAATATTACAAGGCATCATTCATTTAAAAACATTTGTTGAGCATTTATTTTGAATTAGGCAAAATGTTCAAGGTATTTGGGGTTAAAAATGAAAAAGCAGTGAAAATTGGAGAACCTAGCTCAGTTTCTATGTGTCTCTTTCCCAAGTAAGACAAAGAATCTCTCACAGAGAGGAAAACTTTCCTGGGTCCTTAAATGTACTCTGGGGTGATGAAGTGCAGTAAGGCTTCATTTTGAGCTGAAAGAAACCTGGAAAAAAAAAAAAAGAAAGCTCTTTGATAGTCTGATTTATCAAGATAAAGGTCTCAATAAAACTAAATTTAAACACCCTACTTCTTATTTTGATATTTTTTTCTATTCATCAAGAAGGCGGAGGAAGTAGAGGAGAAGGAGGAGAAAGTAATTGAGTGAAGCCATTCGAATTTAAGTAGATCAAATCAGTCTTGTGTTCACCAGTGTTCTCTCTCTCTCTCTTCCTTTCTCTTTCTCTCTCCATGATGAATTACCTACCTTGCAAAGTTTCCTGCTCATTAGAGTATTTAATTACATCTGAGGACTTGCTGCCTAGCATCTGGCATGGTAACCACTCCATCTTGGTTCTGCCAGGTGCCTCAGTTTGGCCTTTGCTACCTGGGATTCTGACTTCCCCATTGGGATCCAGGGAATCCATTTTAACAGTAGCACCTTTCACCAGCTCCCTGCTTTCCAAGATCATGACTGTAGTTCTGTTCCTTACCACTGTACATTTCAAAGCTTCATTGAAGAAATAATTTTATGAGCTTTCTTGAGGGACATCATTTGGGAGGGTCCAGAAGGTCCAGACAAATCTGCTTTAACATTTGGGTCCGCATCTCAGCCAACCAAGCCATTGGCATCCCTGACAGCTGCGTGAATCAGCATCCGTGGAACCTTCATCTATGTTGATAAAATCAGGCAGACCAAAAATTGTTTTTTGTTTCTTTTGGATCTTGTGTCATTGAAATCAGTTCTTACAGATATTTGCCAGCTTTTGTTGATAGAAATTAGCATAATATTACACTTCTTTTGTTATGTAGCCATCCTTTCCTATGTTTTCCTTTGTAAATGGCCCCTGAAACATGCTGGAATCTGACTCTACCTGAAATCTGGAGACCATGAGAGATGGTGGAGTGAGGTCAGAGGAAATTATTTCTCCTTACAAGAGTACTTCTTCAGGTGAGGGTTCTCAGTATGTCTAAGTAGCTTCATCAGATAGGTGTAAAGGGCTATTTCTGCTAGCCAGGGAGGCTCGAATAAGAGTGAGAATCTGGGATCTTATAGGAGACATCAGATAATTTGTAAGATCTCAAATCCTCACTCTCATTTAAGTAGAATAGTAGAAATAGTCTATCAATAGCTCCCATCTTCCCTGACAAGTTCTCTAAAAGACCTGATGAGATCACATAAAGCATGGACATTGTAATTTAACAACCACCAGCATCAAACTTTTTGTTCAATTTTCAGACCTGGAGGTATAAGAGATAGGAGATTAAAAGAAACCACAGAAAGCTATCGTAAATTTTTTCAGTGAAAGAAAGCCCCTGGTTTTCAGCCTATGTTTTGAGGTGAAAATTAAGGAATGTGACCTTACTGATCTCTTCTCAAGTCCAGTACTATTAGACACAGTATTCTATCCCTCAATCTTTGAATCTTTTTATATTATTTTATAGAAGTAGCCAATTGATCTGCTAAAGCTGTGCTTTTATCCCTCATGAACCTAGGTAAGCATTAAATTGATTTTTTTCCATGCTTTTCCAGAACCCATCCCTTAATACTAACTGAAACCTCACTGTTAACAGCTCCAGCCAAACCAGATGACCAATTTCATTCTCTAAATTTCTTAGAGGGTCTGTGGACCACATACTTCAGCTGCCTGCCTACTTATTATTAATTTCCATCTTAATGAATATTCTTAATTGCAAGCTGTGATATCAACTGGATGAATTAAATGAAAAACACATTTTGAAAGAGAATGTTGTATAGTTCACAAAACACTGGAGAAGTGCACTTAAAGCTTTGCAGCCAAGGGTGATACTCAAACTAGGTAGCAGTGGAAGAAATAGGTACTGCTATGCCCTTGACATGGGAACATGCTCTGTTGTTTCTATTGCTACTCTCAGAAACTTCATTTTCTTGCACTCACATCCAAGGTTCACATTTATTTCAATCTTACTTCAGAAGTTGCTACAGCAGCTCCTACTGTCTAATGGAATATTCTCTGTGGCCCCTTATTTTTAGCAGCACTAGCTCTATAGTTAAAGACCTAAGGGGGGGGGTAGGATTGACTGGCAGAGTTTCAAAATACACCCAGGTCTCACCTTTAAGAACAGGAAAAAACTTAAAGACTCAACAACAGCAACCAAAAATACCTATTAGAACTTGTAAGCAAATATAGGAAAACTGCAGGATACAAAATCAAAATACAAGAATCAGCAACATTTCTATATGCCAGCAGTAAACAATCTGAAAAAGAAACCAAGAAACTAATTCCATTTACAATAGCTACAAATAAAATACCAACAATAAATTTAACCTAAGAAGTGAAAGATCTCTATAATTAAGACTACAAAACACTGATAAAATTAAAGAGGATACATACAAAAAAAGAAAAGATATTCCATAATCATGGATTGGAAAAATCAACACTGTTAAAATGCTCATACTAGCGAAAACAATCTACAAATTCAATGCAATCCCCATCAAAATATCAATGACATTCTTCACAGAAATAGAAAAAATAATCCCAAAATTTATATGGAATCACAAAAGATCCAGAATAGCCAAAACCATCCTGAGCAAAAAACAAAACTGGAGGTATCACATTATCTGACTTCAAATTATAGTACAGAGTTGTAGTAACCAAAACAGCACGATCCTGGCATAAAAACAGACACATAGACCAATGAAACAGAATAGAGAGCCCAGAAATAAATCCACACATCTACAGTGAACTTATCTTTAACAAAGTTGCCAAGAACACATAGTGGGGAAAGGACAGTCTCTTCAATAAATGGTACTGGGGAAACTAGATATCCATATACAGAACAATGAAACTATACCCTTATCTCTTGACATGTACAAAAATCAGTTCCAAATGAATTAAAGACTTAAATATGAGACCTGAAACTATGAAACTGCTAAAGGAAAACACTGGGTAAATGCTTCAATACATTGGTTTGGGCAAGGAATTCTTGAGTAATACTACCAAGGCACAGGCAATCAAAGCAAAATTGGACAAATGGAATCACATCAAGTTAAGAAGCTTCTGCACAGCAAAGTAAACAATCAACAAAGGGAAGAGACAGCTCAAAGAATGGGAGAAAACATTTGCAAACTATCCCTCTGACAGAGGATTAATAACTAGAATATATTAATATAAGGAGCTTCAATAATTCAATAGGAAAAAATCAAATAATCTGATTAAAAATAGTCAAAGAATCTCAATAGACATTTCTCAAAAGAGGACATACAAATGACCAACAGGTATATGAAAAAATGCTCAACATTAGTCATTAGAGAAATGAAAATCAAAACTACAATGAGATATCACCTCCCTCCAGTTAAAATGGCTTTTATCAAAAAGACAGGCAATAATGAATTGCTGGTGAGGATGTGAAGAAAGAGGATGAGAATGTAAATGTTACTATTGATGAGAATATAAATTAGTGCAGCCACTATAGAAAACAGCATGGAGATTCCTTACAAAACTAAAAAATAGAACTACCATATGACCCAGTAATCCCACTCCTGGGTATATATCCAAAGTAGGGAAATCGGTATATCAAAAAGATATCTGCACTCTCTTGTTTATAGCAGCACTATTCACAATAGCCAAGATTTAGAATCAGCCTACATTTCCATCAATGAATGGATAAAGAAATTACGGTACATATACACAGTGGAATATTACATAGCCACAAAAAAGAATGAAATCCTGCCATTTGCAACATGGATAAAACTGGAGAACATTATGTTAAGTGAAATAAGCCAAGCACAGAAAGACAAATCTCACATGTTTTTCCTCATGTGGGAGCTAAATATTAAAACAATTACTCTTACAGAGAAAGAGAATAGAATGATGGTTACCAGAGAGTGGGCAGGGTAGTGGGAAGGGGGGATAAAGTGTGGATGGTTAATGGGTGCAAAACTATAGTTAGATAGTTAGATAGAATGAACAATATTAGATAGCACAATAAAGTAACTGTGGTCAGCAATAAGTTAGAGTATACTTTAATATAACTAAAAGAGTGAAATTAGAACATTTTTAACACAAGGAAATCATAAATGCCTGAGGTGATCAATACCCCAATTACCCTGATTTGATTAATTCACATTGTATGCCTGTATCAAAACATCACATGCATTCTATAAATATGTACAACTATGATGTACCCATAATAATTAAAAATAAAGAATTTTTAAAAAGAACATAAAATATAAGCATATGACATGTTAAGCTTCTAGGATGAGAGGGAGCTCAGAATCCATATGAAAAGAATCATGCCAGCATAGAGATAGCAGAGATTCAGGTTTTATCCCATATTGCTCAGCTCAAATTCAATACTTTCAGTTTCTATTTCATGCTGCATTAAGCATTAAGCAATCTGTTTTTTGGTTAGAGAACTCTCGTCTTGTTAGAAAGTCCAGTATAGTGCTAATCAAGTACTTTGCATACCAAGAGCTGTTTGTAGAGAAAAAGCCAGGCCTGGTGCTAGGTACCTCATTTCATTAGCTTACTTGATCAAGATAAACTTACCACTATTAAAAAGGTAGCGTTCACCTTATTTTATGGAAGAATATGCAAATTAAGAGAGATTAAATGATTTGTGCAAGGTTTTATAACTAGATGAGTATGGTGGTTTGAATGAAAAGGCTCCAAATCTTCACTCCTTTCTGTAATCAACCTGGTTTTCATGTGACTTTGTAGTTCCTCCTTCTAGGGGCAGAAGACACTTACCTGCCCTTTGACTTCAGGGGTGGCCATATGATATAGTTTGACCAATGGAATATTGGCAGATATGATGCAAGCAATAGATTGAAATGGACCTTTGGACATGGGTTTGCCTTCTTGTGCTCCTACTGTGGCAATGATAAACTCAAGCTCCATGTAGGCTGTTGGTGTGAGGAAAATGATAAACTTGTGGAGCAGAGCTATCTAATCTGACTCCAACCTAGCCAATCCCAAGCTAATTGTCAGGCTGGAGAAGGAGAATAAATGATTAATGTTGTAAGCCCACAGTGTTGAAATGATTTGTTACATGGAATTATTATGGCAATAATTGACTGATATTGAAAGTCAGACACATCTGCTTAACTCCCTGTTGAATCCTGTGGTCCCTGTTCCAGAATAATAGGAAATAATTTAATGAAAAAAGATGGGGAACAATAAAGTTTGGCTTATAATTAAATACTGAAATGGTTGGCACAGGTTTGTGGGCTAATAAGAGAGTTTAAAGAATTGGAAGATAAGCAAGTACCAAGGTACAAGTAAGGCTTTATTGAGGGGGCAGAACATGAATATGAATGGGCCTTGAATAATTGTGAAAAATATTGTTAACATTGTTCAGAGAAATTAAAACACAGTGACAGAAATGACATCACCAAGATGGCAGAGTATGAGACCCTACCCTTTACCCTCCATCCCCCCCAAATAATTAGACAGGTATCCATGAACAAAAATATCTCTAAGAGCTCAGGAGTCCAGCTAAAAAGCTTCAGCAACACAGTGTAGCAAAAAAATGGAGAATGACCACACAAAATAGTGGTAAGAACAGGTTTTCATTGCCTGAAGTATAACATGCCAGGCAGGAACAGCTCAGTACTGAAAGGGAATTCCCTGACCTATGGGTTCCCCTCACTGAGAAAAGGAAAGCAGGGTGAGCAACCAGCTTCATTAGTATTTTGGGGCACTACCCAAAGGACCTTCTTTGGTTTTATATCATCTAGATCACCGAGGATATCAACATAGCTCAGATGTTTGGAGATGGCTAGGAACAAAGAAGAAGGGCAGGAGCTATTAGTATCAGCCACAGAGCAGGTATCACTGGGAACCACAGCAGCCTTCACTGAAAATTATGAAACATTGAAGAAGAAGAAACAAATAAATAGAAAGATATCCTAATATTCATGGATTGAAAGAATTAAGATTAAAAAATTGATCATACTACCTAAAGTGATCTACAGATTTAATACATTTCCTCTCAAAATAACAGTGAAATTTTTCACAAAAATAGAAAAAAAAAAAGCATTCTAAGTTTCAAGTCAAGCCACAAAAGACAAGTAGCCAAATCAACCTCCATAACAAAATTGGCAGCATTACAGTACCTGGATTCAAAACATTCGACAAAGCTATGATAACTAAAACAGCATGGTACTGGCATAAAAAACAGACCAATGGAAGAGAATACAGAGCCCAGAAATAAATGTATGCACCTATAGCCAATCGATTTTTGACAAAGGTACCAAGAATACACGTTAGGAAAAAGACCATCTCTTCAATAATTGATACTGTGGAAATTGCATATACACATAAAGATGAATGAGACTAGATTCTACCTCTCACCATATAAAAATTAGCTCAAAATGGATTAAGGCTTTACATGTAAAACTTAAAACTATTAAATTAGACATTTTCTAGAAGAAAATATATAGAAAATTCTTCACAACATTGGGCTGGGCAAGAATTTTTAAAAATGAGACTCCAAAAGCAAAGACAACAATAGCAAAAATAAGTATTATATCTAATTAGAAAGCTTTTATGTAACAAAGGACACAATTAACACGGTGAAGAGATGACCTAAAGAATAGACGAAAATATTTGCAGACTGTACGTCTTACAAGGGGTTAACGTCCAGAATATATAAGAAATTTAAACAATTCAGCAATAAATAATTAAATAACCCAATTAGAAATTGGTGAAAGACCTTAATAGACATTTCTTAAAAGAAGACATACATATGTGTATCAAAAAACCCATTTGTACCCCATAAAGATGCACAATTACAATGTGTCAATAAAAAATCAGGAAAGAAATGAATAAAGAAAATAGAAATTTCAACAAAGAAAAGTAATAACAAAATAGAAATTCTGGAGCTGAAGAATATGTTGAACTGAAATTTTCAAGACACAGCTTTGACAGCAGACTCAATCAAGTTGGAAAAAGAATCAACAAATTTGAACATATATCATTTGGAATCATACAATCAAAGGATCAGCAACAAAAAGGATTAAAAAGAGTTAATAAAGCCTATATGACATATGGATGCCAAGAAGTGAAATAATAGTAGCATTATGGAATTTCAGGAAGAAGTGAAATAATAGTCGCATTATGGAATTTCAGGAAGAAACCATATATCTGACAAGGGGTTAATATCCAAAATATGTAAGGAGCACATGCAACTTAATAGCAAAAGAATAAATATTCCCACTAAAAAAATGGGCAAAGAATCTGACTAGAAAATTCCCAAATTTCTGAAAGACATACGATTGGCCGACAGGTATGTGAAAAGGCGCTCAACTTTACTAATCATGAAGGAAATGCAAATCAAAACCATGATGAAATATAACCTCACCACTGTTACGGTGTTTTTTATTTAAAAGACATTACAAATATTGGCAATGATGTGGAGAAAAGGGAACCTTTGTAAATTGCTGGTGATAATGTAAATTGGTACAGCCATTAAGGAAAACACTGTGAAGACTTCTCAAAATATTAAAAATAGAACTATCTTATCATCCATCATTCCCACTTCTAGGTATACTTCCAAAGGAAATGAAATCAGTATCTCAAAAATTATCTACATTGTCATGTTCATTTCATCACTATTCACAATAGCCAAAATATGGAAACAATCTAAATGTCTATTGACGGGTGAATGAATAAAGAAAATGTGATAGATACATATATAGATAGATATACAGATAGGAATTTTATGCAGCCTTAAAAAGAAAGAAATCCTGTCATTTACGAAACTATGGATGACGAAACTGGAGGATACTACGCTAAGTGCATTAGTCTGTTCTGTGTTGCTATAAAGGAATACTGTGACTGGGTAATTTATAAAGAAAAGAGATTTGTTTGGCTCATGGTTCTGCAGGCTGTGCAAGAAGCATCATGCCAGCATCTGCTTCTGGTGAGGGCCTCGCAGAACTTCCAATCAAGGTGGAAGGAGAAGGGGAGGCAGTCATGTCACATAGCGAGAGAAGGAGCAAGAGAGGGAGGAGGTGGTGCCAGACTCTTTTAAACAACCAGCTCTCACATGAACTAATAAAGTGAGAACTCACTCATCTCAGAAATGGCACCAAGTAATTCATGAAGGATCCGTCCCCATGACCCAAACACGTCCCCACCAGGCCCTACCTCCAACACTGGGGATGAGATTTCAACATGAGTTTTGGAGGGACCAAACATCCATACCATACCACTAACTGAAATAAGTCAGAAACAGAAAGATAAATACTTCCTGATATCATTTATATGTGAAATCTAAAATGTGTAACTCATAGAAAGAGAGTAAACATTACCAAGGGCTAGGGGTAGAAGAATACGGAGAGATGTTGGTCAAAGGTACAAAGTTTCAGTTATGTAAGATACCTAAGTTCTGCAGATCTAATTTACAACAACATGATTATAATTAATAATACTGCATTGTATACTTGAAATTTGCTAAGAGGGAAGATCTTAAGTTTTCTTACCCCCCTACCCTCCGCACAGGGTAACTATGTGAGATGACGGATATGTTAATTCACTTGATTGTGGTGAATACTTTGCAATGTATTTGTATATGAAATCATTAATTTTTACACTTTAAATATTATAATGTATACAATTTTACCTGTCAACTATACCTCAATAAATTTGGGGAAGAAAAGCAATCAAAAAAGGAAGTTGCAACTAGCAGTGCAGGGAACATCTCCCTCATCCCCTCTCAAGTCCCAGTAAAAAGAAATACATAGTGTTTCTCCTTTACTTTGTAAGTCTCATTTATAATGCACTTCTCTGCATCATGTCATTATAGAGAATAAAATAAATGGAATTGGGTGCTGTGAAAGGAAGTTTTCCAGCCCAGCTGTGTGTATGTTAATCTCAATATTTAGATAGAGCACCTGTCAAAGCACTTAGGTAGGGAAAGAGAAGTTCTATTATAACATGGGAGCAAAACAAAATAGGTATAAGAATGTGAGGTTAAATTAGTTGTTTAACGTCATTGAATTTGCATCTGATTCTTTCTTTTGCCACTCAGGAAGAACTGAGGCCATTTACCATGTGTCTAGCACTGCGAAAGTACGAAGAAATGCAGGAAACAGTGTGCTGTAGAGCTATTTGGAAATTGATAGTCTTACTTCCTGAAGCAAAACTGTCTCAGCTTTCTTTAAAACAGTTTATAAGTATTATCCTCATTTTTACAAATGGGAAATTATATTAAGGTCTATTCAATTATATTCAAATCTATTAAAAATTAAGCATGAATTATACTAAAATATAAGGTTTCTGAGGGCACTAACAGTATTTACTAAAGTGAAGAGATAGTGTATATCCCCTAAGTGCTCAATACATATCTTTTTTGTTTATACTGAAGTGGGGACTTAGTTGGAAATGGGATGGATCTGTATACATGTAGAAAAACAGCATGTTGCATACAAGAGTGATGCCATGCTGGAGAGAAACTGCCATCATGACCTATGTTTGACTCCTGTATACCATGGGGTTCTGCAGCAAGGTCTTTCAACAATGCCTGCAGCATAAATAATCCCTCACAAAGACAGTTAAATGTTTGAGGCATGAGAGCTACACATCTTTGTCCTAAAGCTTGCTATACGAAGGATGCTTTCTGGAGGGCAGGAGTGGGAATCCACTATCTCCCAGCCACCCAAGACATTGCTTATCTTCATACGTCCCTATTAAATGTTTCTTTCTGAGAAACTGGATTGGTCAGCCTCTTTCTTTGGCCTCTCAACTCCCTTGGCTTTTAGGGGTAGGTTTGCATAGATCTGCTCACTGGTAACAAAACCCAAACCATTTCCTTGCTTATCTTTTCTCCTTGCCTTTTTCAGTATATATATCATTTGGAAACTTGTATCTGTATCCCTCAAAATTAACTTTCACATTATTTCATTATTTCACACCTAACTTTAGCTGCTACAGCATTGGCTTCCTTCCCAAGAGCGCATTTCATTGTACCAAATTGAATTTATTAGGAAAAACAGGCCCATGATTAGCCAACAAGCTAATATCTTGATCATTCACCACAAGCTGTAGAAACAACTGAGCCAAACAGCCACTGTAACCACAGTTGTCTGAGTCTCTGGCACAGGGATGCAGCACAACCGTTCTTGAAAGTGATTTTCCATGTGATGGAAACATTGGCCTGAATGTACGACCTCTGCGTGCCCCTGTTTCTTTGTCTGAAAATGACTGTTAAATTCTAACATTCGGTGATTTTATAACATACCACAACTATGGCGAGACTGTGGGTTAAATCCTACACTCCATGTACATGGCAGCTTTCTCACTATGATTTATTTAGCCTCTTGCCCAATCCACACTCAATCTTCTTAAAACTTGTTTGCCTAGTCTGGCTTTTTTTGTTTATAGACATTGTTTTTTTTTTGCAATTTGAATTTTTTTGTGTAAAGAGGTAACAATTTAAAATGTTATATTGGTGAGACTCCATTTTTCCTCCAACCTAGTCTTGATTAATTTTTTTTCTTGTTTCATCTTCATCTTGATAATGAAGAAAATGCAGCATTTGTAATTAACATTATGTTGTGTGGAGTAGTGGCAGATGGGGTAGAGTATTGTATCCTTCAGTAGTAATTTGGAAAAAGTCCGTCTTAGGTAATAACTCCCATAGTTATTTACTATTCACCAGTCCACAATAATAACATTTATTCAGTGTACCCCAATTGTTCTACATTCAGTTAGAGGGAAGCTAAAATTATTGCTAATTGATATGTCCCAGCCCCAGATCCACAGGTTCTCAGGACACTCTTGTGGCCACTGATGTCAGTAGCAGTTAGTGTCCTGTTAGGTGGACAAACTAGTTGTGTTGAGAATGGAAGGCAATGAAATGTCTAAAGTTTGGGTCCTTTATGCTCTGGCTTGGTATATGGGGAGAGACTGCAGACCAAAAATTCAATCTCAGACTCTGTTGCACGGTGCCAGAATTTTTCCTGTAAGCGCCTACTATTCACAAAACCCAAATTCTTGGCCAAGAGAGAAATGCCCTAAGAAACTGGTGTCATCTCTCAGTTGGCCTCATTAACTTGCATTTAAAGATTTGTGAGTTCACACTGAGTCAGACTAAGAATCCTGTATGGCTCTCTTCAGAATTCCTTTTAAAACATATTCATAGTAGCCTCTTCCCCACCCTCCAAAAAAACAGAAATGAAATTATAATAGTACTAGAAATACAGGATTATGATATTTTTCCAATATTGGGGGAATCCCACTATTTGCAGAAAGAGTAAGTTGGAGCTTAATTGAGAAATTATTATAGGTTTGTTAGGACTGGTGGAGGGTAAACAGGTTGCAAGGAAGTGGCTAAGGGTGGAGAGCGGTAATCAAACTGTAGCTAGGAACCAAATTGCTAGGAACTGTTCCCTGGTGGGAACATACATGGTAAAAAGTTCCTAATAATCTTTAACTGACCAAGGGCTCATTACCATCTAATTAGCATAAAGGGGTGGAGCTTTGTGAAGAATTCTGAGGAAGATACATGAGCGGAAAGGAAAACTATTCCATAACCAACCTTTTATGTAACCTGTTATATAACCACAACCTGTCAATCATTCCAAAAAGCAGGAAAGGACAACCAATACTGCCAGAAGAAAGGTGGGGCAAACTGGTGAGCTTATAAAAAGCAGCCTGTGCTCAGTCTTTGGAGTCTTTCTCCAGTCGGGAAGAATGACCCGTTCCAGTTTCTCTGGAATGTATTTTCACTTTGTGTAGCTTCCTTCTTTACTTTTATTCTTTCATGTGATAAACTGTATAAAATTGCTCTGCGTTTGGAATCACTGCATCATCAACTGGACTCATTCTTGACACTGGGAACCAGGGGACCAGGAAACATCCACACAGACAAACCTAACAGGTTGACTTAGACCAGAAGCAGCTCAGCCTGCACGGTTTCCTGTCATTGGCTTATAAATTCAAAGTGTGCACCTACATGAACACATGATCTTCAATCCCTATTGCATGGAGTTGCTTTCTGAGGTGGCCAGAGAACCTTGGCCCAGCAGCGCCAAACCAGATGAATGTCTGCCAGACTCCGGAATTTGACTCGGGACAATGAACAAGGAAATGCAGGAGCTGATAAGAGAATTCTATTCATTCTTATGAAGAAAGTGAGAGTAATGAAAGGAAATCTAATCATTAGCACTCTTCGTTCAAGAAAGGTATAACTTTTCTGGCCCACAGTGCCCCAAACGAATTAATGTAATGCAAAAGCAGTTTAAAAAATTAAAAATTCATTTTTAAGCCATCAAGAAAATAATGGAAATCCTCATTCTCTACAACAGCAAAAGCATAAGTCCAAAGAGATCAGTGAAGAGTCATATTGGTGAGCACTCTAAACATTTTACCTGACCTTCACTTACCTTAAGCTTTTATTATAATGTCAGTATGGGAATGAAGACAAACCTAGACCCCCCAAGCCAGTAGGAGGCCAGAACTCAAAGAACTACGCTATCATTTGAAGAGTGAATTAGATACATGAAAAGAAAGACCCTCCCATTTTGAGTAGTAGTAAGGAATTTTGCCTGCCTTAAACTTGCTGCTAGGTGGAAGAAAAAAATGACTTGAGATACACGAACTATAAGGCATTTTATGCTAGTCTTGAATCTCAGCCACATTTAAGGAAATGGGTCAGTAGACTTGAGAATCAATTTAATATATATATACACACTCACATATTCAGAAGAATGGGTGAATAAGAGAGAGGAGAAATAGACTATATAAAATTGTCAAGCAGTTGTGAAAGAAAGAAATTAAATTTATACAGATGAAAAGCAAAATAAAATAATTAAAAACTTAAGATTAAGAGCAAATTAAACAAGAGATTTCCAGTCTTTCTCATTTTTTGATGCCCTTAGTGTCTCAGTAATTTTTTAAGCTGACTCTAGGCCAAAAGAACTAATTAGTAGTTTCATCTACTAAGTAGTTAGGTTAGGTTCAAACATTAACAAATATTTATCATAAGAGTTAGTAATGATTTGAAAATTAATTTTAAAAACTAAAGGAAATATAATGATTATATTTCCTTCTAAATAACAAGTATTAACTAATGAGTTATATCCACCTGATGGGTACTGCACAATTTTTCAAACTGTAGATTCAAATTGGACATGACCAATCTCATTTTCTGCTTCACATAGATTTTGTGTGGTATTTGCTTTTGATCACAACTGCAAAGGGACAACTTCATCAAAATTAATGTCAGTTTAGCAAGTTCTTTAACAATAAAATCATTATACATTATTATACAAAAAACAATTGCATTTCTATTCACTAGTAGCATTTAGAAATTGAAATTTCAAAAAGATTCAATTTATAAGAGCTAGAAAACAAAGTACCAGGCAATAAATTTAACAAAATATATACAAGCCCTTTATAGAGGAAGACTATAAATCTTTACTAAAAAATATTTAAGTGGAACTAATAAATGAGACTTTTACCATCTTCCTGGATATAAAAAATTAAAATCTGTATTATCTATTTCAGGGTCAGCAAACTTTATACAGGACCAGAGAGTAATTATTTTAGGCTTTGCAAGCCATAGAATTGGTATCATTCCTACTCAACTCTACTTTTGTAGCTTGAAAGTAGCTATTGACAATAGATAAAGAAATTGATGTGGCTATGTTCCAATAAAACTTTATTTATAAACAGAGTCAAAGAGACAGCCAGCCAGATTCAGCCTATGATTTGCTTTCTGCCAACTCCTGATTTGATCTATATAATCTATCTTTTGTGCATTTTTATCGAAATCTGGAGTGTGTGTGTGTGTGTGTGTGTGTGTGTGTGTGTGTGTGCAAGAGAGAGAGAGAGAGAGAGAGGGAGACTTCACAAGCTAATTTTAAAGTTTCTGTGACCAAATACTGGGATAAGAATGACTAAAATATTCCCAGGGAAGAACTAAGTAAAGTCACTTATCTTACCGAAAATAAAGACATTACTAGATTTATTAAGACAGTATGCCATTAGCACAAAAATTGTCAAATAGATGAATGGAACAGGATATAAAGCCCAGAACTTGTTATATGACAGAGGTGACATTGCAGATTACAGTTGAATGGATTGTGTGGACAAAATAATTTATCAATATGAAAACTGAATGAAATTGGATTTCTACCTTAAATTCATAGACAAAATTTAATTGTATGGAAATTATAGACTTTAAAATTAAAGATACATTTTTAAACATGTAGAATAAAATATTAAGATGTCTTTCTTATCCTAGAGTGGGGGAAAATTTCTTAAAACAAAAAAGTGCAAACCTTAAAGGAAAATCCTAAAACTATGTATAAAGTTAGACCATCTGTTCATCAAAAACATCCTGATGGAGTTAAAAGAAATGCAACAATCTGAGGTGAAATTTTTTACATATACAACTAAAAATACAAGGGATTATTATCTGGGAGATATTAATAACTTCTAGTTGCCATTAAATATAAAAAAAAGTATGATGCAAAAATGTTCAAAAGACATAAATAGGCATGTCACAAGATAGGTATCATAAATGGAGAATAATCATTGGGAAAGATGGTCATTCCCAATAATTATCTGGAAAATGCAAGTTAAATCCACATGGCAATATTTTACAACCCACATTTTGTCAAAAGTAAACAAACAGACAAAAAACAGAATATCAAGAATTGGCAGAGGTATATTGCTGTTGAGAGTATAAACTGTTAGATTCACTGTTAGAAAACACTTTGGAATTACCCACTGAAGGTGAAGATATTCATACACTGTGGTCTAGAAGTGCCATTACTGGTGGAATAGAGAAATGATTGCTTGACTGCACTAGGCACACATAAATAACAATATTGTGATATTGTTACAATAGCAAAATAGTACAAACTATCTTAATATCGTAACTATTTTCCAGAATCAATAAATTGAGGTATATTCATTTAATGGAATTCTATCCAGCAATGTAACTGAAATAATTACACATGGACATACTAACGTGGATGAATATTAAAAGCATAATATTGAAAAAAGGAAGCAAGTATCAGATGTGTCAGAGTAGGTACATTGGATTACACATATTTAATGGTCATATATGCAAAACCAAACAATGCATACTTATAGATACAACGATATATGTTAAAATCATTTTCAGACAGGAAATACAAAATTTGAGAAACAGGTTAATTCTGGGTGGGAGGAAGGGATGTGTGTATGGAAATATTGAAGAGAGTTTAAAAGGTTTTGATTATTTTCTGTTTCATAAGTTGGATGGTAGGCACATATGTTCATCGAATTATTCTTACATATATTATAAATGCTTATTTTTTGTATTCACAGTAATAATGAATTATCATGTAAAATGAATGAACCAAAAAGAATTAAAACCTTAAACAAAATAATGCCAATGTGAAACTAAAGCAGCAAAAATCAAGGAAGATTTTTTTTTCGAGACAGAGTCTTGCTCTGTCTACCAGACTAGAGTACAGTGACATCATCACAGCTCCCTGCAACCTCAAACTCCTGGCTCCACTGATCCTCTTGTCTCAGCCTTCCAAATAGCTGGGACTACAGGCTAATTTTTCTATTTTTTTGTAGAGACAAGGTCTTGCTCTTGCTCAGGCTGGTCTCGAACTCCTGGCCTCAATCCATCCCTCTGGCGCACCCTCCCAAAGTGCCAGGATTACAGGTGTGAGCCACCACATTTGGAAAGTGGGAAGAATTTCTTGCAACATGATAAGGTTTTACATACTTTTAAAAATTTTTTATCTGTTTTTAATTAAAGTGGTCATCAGGCTAACAGTGTTTGACCCTGCCTCCTGCAATATTACTCTAAAATGCCTGTGAAAGCTAAGCAAAAGATGAAAACTTGAAACTTCACTGACACCTTAGATAACAACCTATTATATTACCAGGATCTGAAACAATGGCCACTAATTTTAGACTGATGCAGCAATATTGAGGAAAAAACAATGTGTAGAGGTGCTTTGCATCATACAATAGATTAGTCACTAATCAAAGTGAGGATAAGATGTTCCATATTTCCAGCATCCTTACTGGACATCAGATTCTTTGAAGAACTTGGAGAACAAAACAAAACAAAACAAAACAATAACAGTTCTAATGCCCCATACCCAGCCTTACTTCTGACAAATAGAATCAGAATCTCTGAGAATGAGTTCCAACATTTTTTTTTTTAAGTTTCCCAGTAATTCTAATATGCATCCAAGGTTGAACTGGTCTAAGAGTTTCAGTTTTTGTCTCTTTAAAGTGGAACAAGAAACTCACAGCACTAACAAAGCAAATATGAAGGCAGAAGATGTGTGTGTGTGTGTGTGTGTGTGTGTGTGTGTGAAAATACATACAATTTTATGTTCACATCTTTTACAGTTTTCTCACACATCTCTAAATCAAATGTAACATTTTTTTTAAACAACTTTCTTGGAGTCTTTTTGAAGTAATCAACTTTGCTCTCATATAAATAATAACTTTTCCCTTTATCAATCATATTTACATAACAATCAAATTATTAATACATATGGTAACAATTGTGATAACAATTATATTAACAAGTGTGGATGGCGATACCAGGTTTGGGGACAAATACAGTTAGATATCGGGGAGCATTGAAGAGAAGCATAAGGGGTCTGG
>CAUYSK010031044.1:0-16330 GCA_963575035.1 Avahi laniger
TTTTTTTTTTTTTGAGACAGAGTCTCACTTTGTTGCCCTGGCTAGAGTGAGTGCCGTGGCATCAGCCTAGCTCACAGCAACCTCAAACTCCTGGGCTCAAGCGATCCTCCTGCCTCAGCCTCTCGGGTAGCTGGGACTACAGGTATGCGCCACCATGCCCAGCTAATTTTTTCTATATATATATTTTTAGTTGTCCAGATAATTTCTTTCTATTTTTTGGTAGAGACAGGGTCTCACTTTTGCTCAGGCTGGTCTAGAACTCCTGACCTTGAGCGATCCACCCGCCTCGGCCTCCCAGAGTGCTAGGATTACAGGTGTGAGCCACCGTACCCGGCCTCTTTCATATATTTCTATTATTCTTTTAAATATCAAAATTTTAAACTGCAATATGTTCAGGAGAGCCTGTTTTAAGGCCCCCCCCCCCCAATCTGACCACGTCCACTGATTGAGGCACTGAGTTTTCTTCTTCCTTTTCTTGCAGCAAGGATTATTAGGTTAAGGTCAGATTCCAGACGTTGTTTTTTTGGGTTTTTTTCCTACCATTTACGTTGCAATTCCCATTTTGTTCCCATGGCATTCTTCTCTGCTGCTTTCTCATATTTCTTGAATACTTAGCTCTTATAAAACTTGCGTCGTTTTCCTGTGTGCCCGAGGGTTGTTTTTAGCACAATTCAGAGTCTCAATTTTATGGGCCCCTCTTCTATGTTTCTGTGTCTTGATTTCTTTGTGCTCTGCAAACTGGGCCCCAAATAGTCCGCTTTAGAAAAAAAAAATATATGAGGGACACAAAAGACACAAGATATTATTGTCTTCATTTCTTGACAAGGAAGTGATGAGACAGAGAGGCTGAGCCGCTGGCCCACATTAGTTACCAAAACTACCCACCCTGTCTTAAGCGCGCTTCTTGCCAGACTAGTACTTCTGCAAGCTCCATTCTGTAAGTGCCCTGGACAGGTGTGCCATTTGTTATTTTTTATACTATATTTTTACCGTACAAAAATATGCATCGCTAGGTGATTTCTCAGAATATATTCCAGTCATTAAGCAACCCATGACTGTAATTAAAGTCCGGACCCCTTTGAGGCTTTTTTGTGTGCTACACATTTTGAAATCTCAGGCATCATCCAATGGCTTTTCCCTTTGGCCCAATCACAGAGATCCTAAAGTTGAAGGAGCGGCTTTTGTTTTGCCCTTGCTGGTCAGAGAAAGGTGAGCTTGCTCCTGAGAAGGGGAGACAGAGGAAAAAACTGGGACACGGGGGTATGTCTGCGCCAGGCTTTTGCTACTTCACTCCCTTCATTGGTCCAAAGCCCTCGTCCTCCCCTGCAGGAATCATTTCCCTTGCGGGTTCTCCTCCCGCTCCCTTTGCTGAGAGAGTGAGAGAGAGAGAGAGATTGATTGATTCACATTCTTGTATTAACATAACTTTGATTCCAGTTTTGCTAAAAATACTCAGGCTTTATTTTGCTAACAGAGCATTTGGCCTTCCTGCCCTCAACACTCACTTCCGAGTCACATTATAGAACTTTTTGGGTTACTTGACAATAAATTGTGCCATTCCCAAGTCAAACTTTTGCATTAGGTTGGTGCAAAAATAATTGAGGTTTTGGACCCATGATTTTTAAATCATTACAACTAGGCTCAAACACATCTTTATTAATCAAAATAGGAACCACTACAATCAGCACATTTTTGCCAAAGAGAAATAAGTTTGTTTATTCTTGTAGCGTAAAAATCTGTGCTTCGGGATTCCACGAACTCTTGGAAAGCATTTTCTGAAGCCTGCTGGTTGTGAAAGTGGTTTCCCTGCAAAAAGTCGTGGAGATACTTGAAGAAGTGGTAGTAAGTTGATGAGAGGCCAGGTGAATATGGCCAAGGGGGCAAAACTCTGTAGCCCAATTTGTTCAACTTTTGAAGCGTTGGTTGTACAACGTTCAGTTGGGCTTTGCTGTGGAGAAGAATTGGGCTCTTTCTGTTAACCAACGCCAGCTTCAGGCTTTGTGGGTTTCAGTGCGTCTCATTGATTTGCTGAGCATGCTTCTCAGATGTAACGCTTTTGCCAGGATTCAGAAAGCTATAGTGATCAGATCGGCAACAGGCCACCCAACAGTGACCGTGACCTTTTTTTGGTGCAAGTTTGGCTTTGGGAAGTGCTTTGGAGCTTCTTCTCGGTCCAACCACTGAGCTGGTCATCACCCAATTGTCGTATAAAATCTGCTTTTTGTGGCAACTTTTCGTGGTACGTCACAATCCGATCGAGAAATGGTTCATTGTTATTGTGTACAATAAGAGAAGACAACACTTCAAAACAATGATTTTTTTGATTTTCAGTCAGCTCACAAGGCACCCACTTACTGAGCTTTTTCACCTTTCCAATTTGCTTCAAATGCCAAACAACTGTAGGATGGTTGACGTTGAGTTCTTCGGCAACTTCTCTTGTAGTTTCAAGAAGTTCAGCTTTGATGATTGCTCGCAGTTGGTCATCGTCAACTTCCTATGGCCGGCCACTGCGTTCCTCATCGTCAAGGCTCTCCTCTCCTTTGCAAAACTTCTTGACCCACCACTGCATTGTATGTTTGATAGCTGTTCCTGGGCCAAATGCGTTGTTGATGTTGTGAGTTGTCTTCACTGCTTTACGACCCATTTTGAACTTGAATACGAAAATTGCTCGAATTCGCTTTTTGTCTGACATCATTTCCATAGTTTAAAATAAATATAAAATAAACAGCAAGTAATAAGTCATTAGCAAAAAACATAAAGTGAGAAATGCGCATTAAAATGATATATAATATAACCACATTTATTTAAGAATGTATTACAATATCAAACAGCAAATTTCAACAATGCTAAAACTGCAATTACTTTTGTGCCAACCTAATAATTCCTTGTGATTTAGGACAACAGAGAAGACTCAGTTTACCCATGATGAAACCACTAAAAAATAGAAGTCATGTAAAATGATCAAGTGAAGTAGCCGGATGAACTCTATCATTCTAATATTCATTAATCAATATATTTTGGGTCTGATTTTCCCAGGGTTTAGGTACCAGAAGAGTAAGGCAAATAAATGTATTTAATAATACCTCATAATAACTACCTCCCACGAAAATATTCTTACTCTTGGTAGATTATCTTTTGATCTTAGAAGAGATGGCCCTTAGAACAAACTTTAACTGATGTACCGTCAAATGTATTAAGCAGGAAAGAAATGTTTTGTTATATATTAGAAAACACTCAAAAAGCTTCAAGGGGACAAAGAAGAAGGGCCTTCTAAGATTCAAATGTTTTCAGAGACACCTGAGAGCAGGTTGAACTCCCCCAAAATGTAATTAATTCCACAAATACTTGAACAAAGAGTGTTGAAAAGAGCAGTTGTAGAGTAAAATCTTCTGGGATCATCTTTTCCATTGCCCACTGAGCCCTCTACCTGTTTCTTATTTCTTCAGGTCCCAGCTTAGGGTCACCTCCTCCTGGCGGGCTTCTGGTCCTCTCCACCTGAGGGACCTCCCTGTTGGTACTCAGCATCCTTCACAGCGCTGACCTCGCGGTATCGTGTCTGCTGTTAACTTGGCTGTCTTCCCGGCTGTACCATAAGCTCTTGTGGGCAGGGACCTCCTAGCACAGACACTGACACGTGATGTGATCTCCACATGTGTTTGAGGTATAAAGAAATGACTGGTGGAAATTTTTTCAGGTATTCAGGTTTTCAAAAGCCAAAACCCTAATTATGTTTTGTGTTCTGTGGCTATAGCAGAGCTGGAGGTGGTACTTCTGAAGGAAAAGAGAAAAGAGAAGGGATTCCCTTCGAGCTCAAAAGGAAAGAGAGGGGAGGGGTCCCCAACTTTGCCAGCAGTCCTCCTGCCCTAAGCAGGGCACGGAAGTCACAGAGTAGGTGCACTGACCTGACATGCAGCCCAGGACAGTGATGTGGTCCCCAGGGGGTCTCCTAACACCTGGATGCTACCTGAGTTGCTGGGACTCTACCATCCTGCAAGAGGTGCAGGGAAAGGGATGAGGTACACCCCTCAATGGCTGCGGTTGAGTTTCTTCCTGCCTTGTGGGATGAGGTTTGAAATAGAAATTAATTTAAGTGATATTTCTTACATGGTTGAATTTAGAAACTTATTTATTTAAATGGGAAACAAATATAGAGTGTTTTCACCATGGAAAAATCAAAGTCCGTTAATTCCACCATGAAAAAAAAATCAAAATCACAAGTTAATTACAGTGTGAATCTGTTTCGATGACTAATTTGTGAGAACTGAAGAAAAATTTAGAAGTAATCAGCATCCAATTACATTAAGATGGTCAGTGAGATCATCTTGAGGAGGTAGGTGGTGCAGAGCCATTTCGATGACTAGATCATAAATACTGGAATGGGAAGATTATTGAGAAAACGAAAGGTCTTTCTTCAGGAATTCTTTAAAACAGGAAAGATTGATAACCTCTGTCTAGCGAGAAGCCTGGGACATGCCATTAGAAAGTCCTTTTTAGGTCTGCTAATTTACACAGTAAGAAACCAAACTAAATAAGAGAATAGATACACACAAAGTTCCCAAATTGGAAAAGGCTTTGAAGTAAAAAGTAGATTAGGAATTTTTATATTTTTAAGTGGAGGAAAAAATGCCAAAAGCATTAAGGTTGCATATGTAGAAGCATAGATTCAAAGAATATTTTAGAAAATTAGCTCATTTTGGAATAGCTTAATGCAAAGAAAATGCAAAAAGTATGAAATGCTAGTTTAATTATAGCTCATGATGGTATAATTGCACATCAATACCCATAAAAAAGAAGTATGCAGGAATATTGGCAGAAAAACTTCCACCATTAAAATGTAATTTTGAACTGTACATCGTAATTCCTTCATTCTTTCATCGATAGGATATGTTTTGCATGTTGTGGGCATTCAATTAGTATTAGCAGGATGAATGAGATATAGTATTTAACGACCTAGGGGCATGTAAACAGTATGAATACCTTTTGTCAAAGATGAAGGGCTTTCACTTCTTAGTATGTCCACCTGCGTGCCCACCTCTTTGTTCCTCCCCAGAAGAATAGCTAACTTATCGGATGGTGTTTATAGCAGATGAAGCCATAGGCCCTGAGATCTGATATTCTATGCTGTTAGGGGGCCGCCAAGGACATGGCTGAACATTGATGGGAGAGGAACTATGAAAGGATCTTAAACATAGGAAAAGACACCCAAGTTCACAAGTAAGAAGAAAGAGAAGCAAACCCAAATATACTAAGACTTTTTTTTAACCTATCAGACTGGCAAAAAACTTAAAAGTGTGACAACCTACTCTACAGTGAGACAATGGGGGGACTCTCCTACGTTGCTGGTGTTAAGCATAAATTGCAACCACCCCATGGAAGTTTTGCAATGTCTATCAAAATTGTAAATGTACAACATTTTGACCCTGCAGTTCTGCTCGTAGGAATCTGTCCTACAGTTATATTCATGCATGTGCAAAATGACATGAACACGGTTGTTCATAGAAGCACTGAGTATAATAACAGATAGGAAACAATTTAAATACCCCTCAGTAAATAATTCTTGAAGTAAATTATGGTACATCCATATAATGAAATACCATAGAGATGTAAGAGACAGAGAGAGAGAAAGCTCTTTAAGTATTGATATGAAATTATTTCCAAGATTTTCTCAGAAAAAAATAGTATAAAATTCTATCTTTGCTGTTAAAAAAACAGAGGAGGGAAAAACCACATGTATCTGGGTTGGCTTGGATTCTCTAGGAAGACAAAGAAGAAACCATTAGCCATAGTGACCTGTTTGGGGGTGGGAGGCCGGATGGGAATGAGGGAGGATGAAAATTTTTCATGAACTCCCTTTTAATAGA
This sequence comes from Avahi laniger, assembly GCA_963575035.1. Classification (NCBI taxonomy): domain Eukaryota; kingdom Metazoa; phylum Chordata; class Mammalia; order Primates; family Indriidae; genus Avahi; species Avahi laniger. The sequence goes on from CAUYSK010031044.1 coordinate 5,862, forward strand.
GTTTGATTTAGAATTATGTAATGTATTATCTTTTGAAAAATTAAAAGGAGGAAGATGTCAAGCCTCGCCATGTTCTCACTCTCCATCTGCACTCACCTTTGCTTGAGGTTCTTGCATCTTGGGGTCACCTAGAGAATGGTGAGATCCCACTACTTGGATTTAGGTTCTGAGCTAAGCCTCTGCTCCAGCCTGGTCCTCCTAGAGGTAGGGATGATACTGTCCTAGGTCAGTGATTCTCAGTCCGGCTGCACACTGGAATCTCCCCAGAGCTTCCAAAGATCCTGACGCCCCAGTTGTGCTCCAGGCCAATCACATCAAGATCTCTGGAGGAGAGGAGGACTCAGACGTCAGTGATTCCAATATGCACCCAAGGCTGAGAACCAGGGGCCTGTATAGATAACAACTTCCTCATTTCACATGCAACTCTCATTCCCTGTCTCTTTCTCTCCCTCTGGGACTTCACAGGGACCTGAAGTGACCAGCAGGGTGGTGTTCGGCCATTTCTAACTCTGACTCTGACTTCAGTAGCGTTAAATACTTCATAATCTGCCTGAGCCATTTGTAACTAGGAATTGTTAGGAAAAAAATACCTGAGAGAATGTTGGAGTCCTCCAGTTAGAACCAGTTGGATAAGTCAGAGATTAATAGCAGGCTCACATGTTTTATAAATTTAGAAATTCCTCATTAAGAAATTTGCATAGTACTTATTAGACTATATGAGGAGGATTTATTTTCATCTAGATCAAGAAATCTGTAGTTGATATGACAATTAATCAGGTTATAATAGGGCTAATCCTAATAATTTTTCCAGCATTTAATTTTTTAAACAGCTTTATTGAGATATAATTTACATACCACATAATTCATCTATTTAAAATGTACAATGCAAAATGGCTTTTAGTATATTCAGAGTTTCACAATCATCTCCACCATTCTAGAACACTTTCGCCGCTCCAGAGACCCTGTTTCCATTAGCATTCACTTCCCGTTTTCTCCCAACTCCCCAGCCCCTGGCAACCTCTAATCTACTCTCTGTCTCCATGGATTTGCCTATTCTAGATCTTTCATATGCATGGAATCATACACTGTGTGGTCTTTTGTGCCCGGCTTCTTTCACGTGGCATAACGTTTTCAAGGTTCATCCATATCATAGCATGTGTCAATACTTCATTTCTTTTTGTTGCCAAATAATATTTCATTAAGTGGATATACCACATTTTGTTTATCCATTCATTATTTAATGGACCTCTGGGTTGCTTCTATTTCCTGGCTACTGGGAATAATGCTCATATGAGTATTTGTGTAGAAATTTCATGTGTGGACATGTTTTTATTTCTCCTGGGTATACATCTAAGAGTATATTTCATCATTTTATTACAAAATTCTCAAACGTACAACAAAGTTGAAAGAATTTTGTAGCGAATGCCCATCTTGTCACCACCCAGAGTCTATTAAAATTTCATTCTACTTCCGTTGTCACATATCTATCCATCAATCAACTTTATTTTTAAAAGGTATTTCAAGATAAATGACATCACTACTCTTCCTTCTAAGTACTTCAGCATGTCTGTCATTAACTACAGTTCAATATATTTGTTTAGTTTCATTTCTTTTGAGGTAACGTTTACATGTGATGAAATGCACACATCTTAATTGTATATTCACGTTTCAACAACTTTATTCGTTTAACCCAAACCTCTATGAAGATAAGGTGCATTACCACCCCTCCAGAACATTTTCTCTTATATCCTCCTAGCCACTTGCCCTCTGCCCTTCAAAGACGACCCCTGTTCTGTGTTTTTCTCCATGTATTTGGTTTACTTATCGTACAACTTTATACAAATGGAAAGAACAGTATGTGCTTTTTAAATGTGAAGTTTCTTTCACATAGCAAAATGTTTTTGAATTTCGTCTATGCTGTTGTATGTATCAATAGTTCATTCCTTTTTATAGATGAGTAGTCTATGATTCATTGTGTGTGAATATACCACAGCTTACTTGTGCGTTTTTCCTGTTAGTGGGTCTTTCTTTCCCTCACTCCTTTTCTTAGTTTTATGAGTAAAGCTGCAATGCGCATTTTTGTACAAGTCTTTTTGTAGACACGTTTTCATTTTTTTCTTGAGTAAACACATAGGAATGGAATTACTAGGTCTTACAGCTAGTGTTTGTTTAACTTCATAAGAAATTGTCAGACGTTTTCCCAAAGTGGTTGTAGCACTTTGCATGCTTCCTGGCAACTTGTGAGCTTCAGTTCTCCACAACCTCCCCAAACTCTGGCGTTGGTAGTCTTTTTACTTCTAGCAATCCCAGTGGGCGTCTCATGGTGGTATTGTTTTTCTGATTGATAACAAGCTCTTTAATCATTGACTATTCATATATCTTCTTTTGTAAATCTGTTCAAATATTTTGCTCATTTTTAAAATTGCTAATGCATTTTAAAAAGTTTTATCATAATTTATGGGACAATCCTGAAGGACTACTGATAACATACAAATATCAACTCTAAAGCATTTTTAGGAAAGGAAAAATTTATCTATTATTCTTTTTTGGTATTGTGCAACTTCTACTGTAAGAACTTACTGACTCCAGGTAACTATCACTGAAGGCCGCTTTTCTTGGTTACCCTTCATTTCAGTTATTGAGTTAATACAGAAATATCTAGAGCATAATTTATGATTAGGCATTGCACACTAGGTTATGCTTGAATGTATAATAGGGATTTTCATCTGTTAAAGGATAAAAATTATTTCATAAATGATATTCCCTTATTTCCTCTTTCCCCCTAGGATTCTCGATCAATATGAAAAGGAGTAATTCAACTAAGTACTATTAGTTTATTGCTACATTTGTCCACCTTTAACCCCTTTATTAATGAGCTAAAAGAAAAACAGTTCCTTTTGCTGGGAAAAGCAATATCCCACTGCTTAGGAAAAAGGTATGGTTGCATTCAGGATTCACTTTCTTTTCAAAGTTAAAGAGTTTTATTTAAGGAGTCTTGATCCCACAAAGAAGATGCTAAAGCTCAGTATATCAAAAAAAAAAAATTTGCCCACAAAGCTGATGGTAATTCGGGGGTTACGAGGGCTGGTTGCCCTTAGCTAAGATAGGTTGAGCGAGACTCTGAACAGGGAAAACAGGAGCAAATCGTGAAGATGCAGGCGTCCATGGTGACCAGCTGTCCCTCACCCAATCCAGGTAGGGACAAGTAGGAGACTTCTTCTTTAACTTACCCTTTGATCCATCAGCACACATCCTCAGCAGCACTGTTGCAGGAAATAGAACCTCAGCAACAATTGTCAGGGAGAAAAGAGCATTTATCTTTACATTTGCCTTAAAATATATTGAGGTCCGATTTAAAAAAGGATATAATTACACAAACACATATGGAACTCCTACTACAGATTTCTCAGCTTTATTTTACGTGAGTCATCATGTATGAGATCAATAGCCCAAGGAGATTTGCTATCTTGGTTATGGATGTACACGTGAGTGTCTGTGTGTGTATACACATATATTTTTCTAGTCAGACTTCTATTTCAACTTTCAATGCATTTGTGTTTTAAAAAATTTTTAAAATCCACAGCGTAAATTTACCATCTTAACCATTTTTAAGTGTACAGTTCAGTGGTGTTGAGTATATTCACACTATTGTGTGACAGAGTTCCAGAAATATTTCATTTTGCAAAATTGAAACTTTGTATCCATTGAACACCCCTACATTTCTCCCTCTCCCCGGCACCTGGTAATCACCATTTTACTTTGTTTCTATGAATTTGACCAGTTTAGATACTTCATATAAGTGACATCAGGCAGTATTTATCTTTTTGTGATCGGCTTATTTCACTTAATATGTCCAGAATGTTCACCCATATTGTAGCATGGGTCACATTCTTTTCCTCCTAAAGGCTGAATAATATTCCTCTGTCTGTATATACACCATGTTTTGTTTATCCATTCATCTGTTAATGGACATTTGGGTTGTTTCCACTTCTTGGCTGTGGTAAATAATGTTCCTGTGAACACAGGTGTACACATATGTCTTCAAGACCCTTTCGATTTTTTTTTTTTAGATATATACCCAGAAGTGGATTTACTGGATCACATAGTAAGTCAATTTTTAATTTTTTGAGGAACCACCATTCTACAGTTCCACAAGTAATGAACAAGGGTTCTAATTTATTCACATCCTTGCCAACACTTTCGGTTTTTCTTTTTATCTTAGCCATCCTAATAGGTGTGAGGTGCTCGGTGCATTTTCAAACAATGAAAATATTTCATGGAACCATCAACAATGATATACCTTCTTTTTATGTATTATTTCATTCTCAGAGAATTCAAAAGGCAAGATCACAGGCCAGATTCAAAATGATTGCAATCTGTGACCCTCTGGTTTCCTTCTAAATTTCTCCTTTTGAAAGTGAAGCGGAAAAAAAAAAAATGACCCAAAGTTCTTTTTATCCTATTCTTTCCAAAAATAAGTATATTTTTAATACTTTTCTCCAGCTGTCCTAGATTTATGGATATTGAGACACGACATAGCATAATGGCTAAGAGCAAGGCCACTGAACTACCTGAGTTTGAATTTCCTCGGTCATTTACTGTGTGACCTTGAATAAGTTACTTAGCCTGCGTTTCAGTTTCCCCCTCTGTAAAATGGGAACGATAATACAATTCCTACTTTATAGGGTTGATGTGTCAATTAAATGAGTTAATATTCACAAAAGTAATAAGAACTCAATATGTTTTAGCTTATTATTATTATAAATAGAAGAAACTGGGAGTTGAAGGTTAAAATGTCAAAACAATGCCAATCAAAAGTGTAATATGATAATTTTAAGAACTTAATACGAAAATTCCTCTGAAAAAACAAACGTAAGACTAGCAGGACAAACTTTTGAAACTAACAATAATTATGGGTGTAAGCATTATCAGATAGTAAAATATACTTTGAAGCTATAAACAAACATTTTGGTGACAGGAATAGGCAAATCAGTAGAAAAAAATATTAATATATGACGAAGTTGGCATTTTATAGTATGGAAGATATAAGTAAGATGGGATTATTCAAATGGTATCAGCTTAGCCATTTGGGGAAAAAAGTTAGATACATGTCTCATTTCTTACACCAAAATAAATACCATTTAGATCAATAATATAAAAATAACATTGTTAAAGTATAAAAACATGACTTTTTTTTTTTTTTTTTTTGGACACAGAGTCTGGCTCTGTTGCCCGGGCTACAGTGCCACGGCCTCAGCCTAGCTCACAGCAACCTCAAACTCCTGGGCTCAAGCGATCCTACTGCCTCAGCTTCCCGACGAGCTGGGACTACAGGCATGCGCCACCATGCCTGGCTAATTTTTTCTGTATATACTTTTTTTAGTCGTCCAGATTATTTCTTTCTATTTTTTAGTAGAGACAGGGTCTCGCTCTTGTTCAGGCTGGTCTCAAACTCCTGACCTTGAGCGATCCACCCGCCTCGGCCTCCCAGAGTGCTAGGATTACAGGTGTGAGCCACTGTGCCCAGCCAAAATATGACTTTTAAAAAAGTCTTAAATGGAGAAGACTTTTCCAAACATGACACAAAAATGTGAAATCATAAAATCAAACACTGAAAAATGTGACGTTATAAAAATTACGAGTTTTTTGCTATAAAAATAGTATCATAAATGCAGTCAAAACCGGAAAAAAATATTCATTACTTGAGAGTAAAGGGCTAAGTTCCTTCACATACAAAAGATATTGTGAATCAGCAAGAAAAAGACAAACAACCCATTGGCAAAATGATCAAAGGACATGAAAGGCAGTTCATGGATAAAGAAATGCCAATGGGTAATTTAAAAGATAATTTTGTTTTCATCTGTAAAACTGACAAATGTTAAAAATTTGCCAATACCCAGAGTGGGCTGAAGAATAAGCATTCCCAAGCACAGTTAGTGGGTGTTCTGGTCATTTATTTCTTCCCAGCAGCCACGCAAAGCTTAAGGGCCTAAAATTACCATTTTATTACAGTTCATTACATAACCAGTTTATTACATTCTGTGGATTGGGAATTTGGAAAGAACATGGTGGGTGGTTCTTCTTCTCTGTTCCATGTAATCCTTAGCTCATATGACCCAAAAGACTGTGGTGGCTGGAATGGCTGGAGAACCCCCTCTGAGATGTCTTCCTCACTCACATCCTGACACGGGGCTGGGACGGTTGAAAGACCTCATCTGGCACTGTCAACTGGAGAATCTCCAAATGAGCCTCTCAAGAGGGCTGGTCTCAGGATAGTTGGGACTTCTTACATGGCCGGTCAGGCCTCCAAGAGCACGTGTATGCCAAGAACAAGTTAAAAGCTGCATGGCTTTTTCTGACCTAGCCACAAAAGCCACATGGCTTCACTTCCACCATACTCCGTTTACCTAAAGAGTCACAAGCCTGTCTAGATTCAAAGGGTGGGGACATAACCAACCCCACGCAAGTGGAAGGAGTGTCAAAAAATTTGTGGCCATGTCCTATAACCTCTATAGTGGAAGAATAAATTATTGCAGTCTCTTTGAAGGGTAATTTTGCAATATCTACCAAAATTTAATATGCAACTATCTTTTGAACCAAAGGCATCCCACACCGACAGTCCCTGGGGCCCTATTCTCCACCTTCCCCGCGCTCTCCTTAAGCTTTTCCCCACCTAGTTTGTCACCACCAGTGCTGCCCCTTCCCTTCCTAGGTCTAGAAACTTCTTTGCAGAAGAATCAAGGTCTCATCTCAACATCCCTTCTAGTATCCCATAAGTTCTCCAACCTCAGGTATCCGCTTTATGTCAGTTGCTTTCTCTGCAGATCAGTTTCTGCTGGTTCCACTAGCGGGTAACTGCTATGAGAATGGGCTAACTCTGGCCCCATGATCATGTAGTAGGTCTCCAGGAAGGGTACGAATGTCCATTCTGGGCTGCTGAAATTAAGCACAGCTCAAATCCCAAGATTTTGATTCCTACCAACTGTATAGGGAGATGCATATTCTTCCCAGGCATAACTTTGAACTTGCTTCTTTTAATACCCCTCCTCCTACCACATTACGCTGCGTTAGTTATCTATTGCTGCAAAACAGGTTACTCCAAAACAGATTGGCTTAGAGCAACATTTATCGTCTCACGGTTCCCATGGGTCAAGGACCTAGCTGGGTCCTGTAGCTCTGGATTTCTCATAATGCTGGGGTCATTTCAAGGCTTGGCTGGGAAAGACCCCATTATTAGCTCACTCATGAGATCGCTGGCAGGCTTTAGTGCCTCCAAGGCTGTTGGGCTAAGGCCTCACTTCCTCACGAGCTGTTGGCAGGAGGCCTCCTCCTGTTCCTTGCTGCCACGGGTCCTCCATAGGACACCTCACCACGTGGGGGCTCACTCTATCAAAGCATATGAGAGGGCAAGAACATGTCAGTAAGAGAGTGCTAGCAAGATGGAAGCCACAGTGCTCCGTCACCTAATCACAGAAGTGACATCACCTTCCTCTTCTGTATTCTGTCCATTAGCAGCGAGTCACTGGCCACATGCAAGGTAAGGGATGACACAGAATGGGCCCACCACGAATGCTACAGGCAAAGCTCTTCCCCACCTTGGGTTTTAGCAAGGCTTCCTCAGTTACCGACAGTGCAGGCTGTCATGTCCAGTAGCAGCATCGCCCCAAACCCAGGTCCCCCTGACTGCAGAAAGGTGATGTGCTGTTAGAGGAGGGTCGGTAACTGTGGAATAAAAAGTTCCATTTCACTGTGCATGTGATCTCTTAATGTGAAAAGATTTGTGCCCATACACACACTTTTGTATGCAACCAGAAAATTTCTGAAAGGCTGTACAAACTTGGGAAAATTACCTCTGAGAAGTGGGACTGGGGATGCAGGGAAGGATTCCTTCTAGGTTTTCCTTAATACCCTTCTATACTGCTTAATTTTTTATTTCGCCATGTACACGCACTTTGTAGTTAAAAAAAACAGTTAAAATTAGTAATTAAAAGGAAGAGTTAAGAACACGGTGATTACTTAATTCAGAAAGATTTCTAAATAACCTCATGCCACAGCTTGGGGTAAAAAGGGGACCCAGGACCATTACAAATTTTTATATTTTGAAAGTCAGGCATAAGCGACATACAGTGACAAGGAAACGCCTCAATTTTTCAGGGGTTGATTTTTCCAGGTTGTGGATTTTCCAGGCCAGGTACCCCTGGCATTTCAGGGAGAGGAATTTAAAAAGTGCTTTGTGCTAGATTAAGTACCAGCCGCAGAATGTCAGCGAGAGCCAGAGAGAGACCGTCGAGGTTCTGCAATGTGGCCCTCCCTCTACTGCCTCTCACTGGGTTCCCACACTGCTCCTCCTGCCCTCTCTTCTCCCATATTAATTGTCTCCTCATTGGCTCCTACCCTCAGCCTGTTCACCCTCTCAGATTGTCTCTTTTAAAAGAATCACCTTCAAAAATGTTGGTAATGAGATAATAAAATGGCATAGGATGTTATGTATGTATTATGATCATACGTCTGGTGAGGGCAGAAAACAAACCTTATTCTACACATACAAAGAAGATGAAAGAAACACTACAACATGTAGAAAATGTTGGTCTCCCAATGAAGGTGATTAGGAGAACGTCACTTTTCTAATTTCCTGTGTTTCCTAAATTTTTTATTTTTAGTTGTGAGGTAAGACATAGCACCTTGCTACTTAGTGTAGTCCTTGGACCAGCAAAACACAGATCACCTGAGAGCTTGTTAGAAACAGTCCCAGACTTACGGAATCAGGATCTGCAGTTTAACAAAATTCCCAGGTGATTCATGTATAGACTTCAAAAAGCACTATCTATGATGACTATTCTCAAACCTGCCTTACACATTGGAATCACCGGCAGGACTTTAAAAATACTGATGCCTTGGTACCAACCTCAGGAATCTTTATATATTTGGCTGGGGTGCAGCCTGGGCATTGTGTTTTGTTCTTATTTTTTTAATCTTAGGAGACTTCATGAGTTTGAGGCTCATTTCCCTAATATAATGGTTCTTCGAGAGTGGTCACAAGACCAGAGCAACAGCACTATTCAGGTACTAGTTAGAGATGCAAATTCTCAGGCCCCACTCCAAACCTACTGAATCAGAGACTCTGGGGACAGAGCCTGCCAATCTAGTTTAATTAGCCTGCCAGGTGATTCTGATGCTTCTGGGATGATACCCAAGAATTTGCATTTCTTCAAGTTTCCAGGTGCTGCTGCAGGTGGCCCAAGAACCACTCTCAGAGAATCACTGGCAGAAAACATCTGATCTCTGATGTCTCTAAAGCCACACAGCTGGTTGGGATGACAGAGCCAAGCCTCAAACTATTTCTTCTCTTCAATCACAAACTACCTACCCTGCTGTTTCTTCTTAAGTCTGAGGACTATATGGCCCTCTTTACCTCCACCAAATACTCAGGTGTCAAAAAAATTAGTTCAGTACCTCACACTCAAAATGCACCTCTTGCCAGGGCGATGGCTCATAACTGTAATCCCAGTACTTCGGGAGGCTGAGGTGGGAGAACTGCTTGCAGACAGAAATTCTCTAGACCAGCCTGATCCCCCCTCCCGCTAAATAAAAAAAAAAAAAAGAGAAAAAAAGGCACCTCTTTGCTCCTCTCCAGAAACTACTCACACTAGCTACCCACTACTACCCCTTCCTTCCAACCCATCCCTCCACAAGGGTCCCCATGCCCCATCTCTGCCCAGCTCCTATTCAACTGTGAGTTCAGCTGTAGAGGCTGCGGTGAAATGTACCCTCCCTGCTTGAGGTCAGTGAACTCCCACAAGGCGCAAGATGACCAGGGTTCTGAGCCAGCGGCCTTCAGAGACAGGTACCCTCTAGCCTCGGGATCTTGCAGAGCGTTACTTGCTGCTGCTAAAGCCTTTTTGCCGAAAGGGAGAGAGTAGAGGCTAGGAACGGAGATGGAGAAAGAAACGCGGCAGGTGGTAGGTAGGGGCAGTGACTGTCCCCTCAGGTCCTTGCCTCCGGCTCTGAATCTTGCTCTTTGCTCCATCAAGTTCCAGAAACCCCAAAGGCGGTCAGGCATCTGCAAACCACCGCTAACCTGTTCCCCGCCTTTCCTCGCGGGGCACTGTTCCTGGCCCCGGAGGGCGGGCGGAGGTGGGGATTGGCGAGGCATTCGCTCAGGTGGAGAACGCTGGGCCGTGACGTGGGAGGGAGCGGGGTAGCAATAGCTTCTCCCAGATTAATTCCCGCGCAGCCGGGGTGGTGCCGGAAGCCCGCGCTTGTGGCGGGGGGGAGGGGGAGGAGAGAAGGGGAGGGCTTCGCGGGTCCCTGCACAGCGCCGCTCCCCGAGCGACGTCTTAGGTGAAGTTGCCCCATGCAGGGCCTCAAAAAGCGACCTGCAGAGTCCGAGGCAGTGATCACTCGCCAGCTGCTCCTGGTTTCGCCTGTGCACCCATCTCGTGCCCTCCTCGTTTCGCTTTTCAGCACAG